>BMAU01002632.1:160000-235741 GCA_019973935.1 Trichonephila clavipes | reverse complement strand
AGATTTAATTTCTTTCAGCGCATATAATTACATTAACTTTGAGAACTTAATTTGTTCCCGGGAAAAAGCAGAGATATCCATTGCATATATATTTAGTATCAGAAATTTACATTGCGTTTGAATTATGCACCATATATTGAAATATACTAATTATTTAAAAAAGGCACGTTAAACATCCTACAATAATTCTGAATTTTAAAACGACGAAATATATAGTGCAAAAAATAAATAAATAAAATATGGATACAAAAGACAGAGGTAAGTAGGGCTTATACACAGATATGTACAAATACACACACAAATGCTAATGCACGCTGACAAACTTTCACGGACAAACCATTTTATATAAAAACAAAAAACACTATCTGGGTGCTCTGTATGGTAATGTTAAAATATTACTTTTTTTACCATTAATAATTAATACTAGTGAATAAATACTGTCAAATAATAAAACATCGTTAAATTTTTTTCAAAACAAGCTTTCTTCGAAAATGTTATTCCAAATAACGTATATTTCTGAAAAATTAAAAAAGTAAATAATATAATTTAAGTACTGTTTTTTTTAATCATATTCGTTCATTATTCATTAATCAGTGTTAATGCCAGATTTTCTCAAAAACTCTTAATATACATATAGTCTGAAGAATAAAATACCAACATCATTTGCAACATCATCAAATGGAATATCAAAAAATTATATGTTTCAAAGATATTAATCTATTAAAGTAATGTATATATATATTTTAAATATGAAGTGGCTTAAACATTTTAACTATTGGGGAAATTTTAAATAAAAACAAATTAATCTCATCAATTTAATTCATATATTTGCAGCGCGCAGAAAGAGATTACCTGTCCCAAAAATTATACGTTTTTAATTTAAAAATCTTAGTTTCAGTTACGATAAAATTTCGTTTTACGATTTAATACACAGAATTTCGTATTTTGTAAAAACCAAAAACATCGGTCGTCTATATAAAAAGGGGAAGTAAGCAATCGCGTTTCTGATTCCATCTTAGGGATCACGCGATACGATCTCGTGCTAAAACTATATACATCGAAAACTTCCCAAAGCCACTCCCTCTGATCGATAATACGATGATTCAGATAAACAAATCTTCCCTTATCTGGATGCTACAGTACAATTTTAATCATATTTAGGATACAAATCGCAGAAATGCAATATGTTTATCATATCTTGTTTTATTTGGAAACGCAAACAATGCAATCAAATAGCAGTTCCTATAACTTGCGGAAAGTTCAGTACTTTTTAAAAAATAAGATGAAAGAATATTTGGTAAGGATAACTTTTTTGGTATATATATATATATTATATATATATATATATATATATATATATATATATATATATATATATATACACTCTGTCGCAAAAAAATATATGCACCCCAGAAGAAATCAAGCTACAATCACGAAACTCGGCAAGAATGTAGTCTGGTAAGAGATATGCAAATGATTAAAATTTCGTGAGACAAGGCTAAGTGTGCTATGCGCATATTAGTTGCGCAACTGGGAGAGTTTAAAAGCATGAGTACGAGCGCCGTACGGCTATCCAAACGAATCTGATGACTTTGATAGACGATATTGAGACTTAGGATGCCTCTAAGACTTAACCGGCGGCAGTACGAGCAGCTGACGGACTTTGATAGGGGCCGTATAATAGGCCTCAGAGAAGCAGGTTGGTCGAATGAACGTATCCCCGCCACCTCGGTCGGAGCGATATGGTAGTTGCTCGGTGTTGGCAACAGTGGATCACAGAAGGTAGAGTGTGCCGTCGCGGAGGGTCAGGACGTCCCAGGAACACAAATGATCGCGAGGATCGTGCAATCAGAAAAGTGGCTACTTCGGCACCAACAACGTCGCTAGCATCGATTCAACGCCACTTACCTCCTTCCAGACATCCAGGGCCATCAAGAGAAACCATAAGGAGACGACTGACCGAAGTTGGCAGGAGCCGACGTCCGCTAAGACGCTTACCACTGACCCCACATCATAGGCAGTGTCGACTGGATTTTGCCGACCTCGGGCAGCTTGGAGTGTGACAGACTGGAGACGTGTCATCTTCAGTGATGAATCGATTCAGTCTCAGTGCTGATGACCACCACACGTGTCTGCAGGCGCACCGGCCAGCGGTCCGATCCGGCATTTATTGTCGAGCGGCATACAGCAATTTCACAAGGTGTGACAGTGTGGGGAGCAATTTCTTGGGACACACGATCATCTTTAGTGGTCCTTCAAGGCACTTTGACAGCTCGCAGATACGTGGACGATATTTTAACGCCGATTGTGCTACCCATGCTATCAAGTCGCCCAGGTGCCATTTATCAACAGGATAATGCTCGTCCACATACTGCGCGACTCTCCCAACAATGTCTTCAAGGATATGACGTCCTACCATGGCCTGCCAGGTCCAGATCTTTCGCCAATAGAGCATGTCTGGACGCGCTGGGAGGCAACTGCAGCCGTCCCGAGATACAGGAGAATTAACTGCGCAGATGCAAAAGACTATGGCAGGATCTTCCACAGGGGTCATAAGTGATCTAAAATCGATGCCACGCCGAATTTCGATGCCAGAAGCTTTACTATACTGATTTTTTAACCTTTTTGCAAGCTGTAACCGCTTAATAAAATGATATTTTTTCTGAATTTTTAATCATTTTGTTTATTTTCATATACACTACATGCATACCAAATTTCGTGAATGTAGCTCAATTTCTTCTGGGTGCATATATTTTTTGCGACAGAGTGTATATATATATATATATATATATATATATATATATATATATAAATGTTTTAGGTCGCGGCAGGGAATTTAAACATAGCATTAATTTTTTCCCCGGAATACCTTATATTAATACAGACAAATTTTAACTCCAACAAAGAAAGTTGAATTTTTAGATTTAGATTTAAATATTATTGACAACAAATTATATAGCAATATATATGATAAAAAGGAAGCATTTAAATTCAATGTCATAAAGATACCGAATTTCAATAGTTGTCTACATATATCAATATTTAGAAATGTAATTTTAAAGTTTTTGATTTGAAATAATAATTTAACTTCGCACAATATTGATAAATTCAAGAATATCCAGAAATTTATATTTTTTTTTGCATACAGAATGATTATCCCATCAACTTCTTGAGAAAATATATAGATCAAAAATATTTCTTAAAAACAATTTTAAACTCATAAATTCACAAATCCACCACACAACATTAGGTCACCAAAGTCAGTTTGTTAGTGGTCCAGCTGTGAAGCCCTCTAGTGGCGAAATTTTGAATTATATTTTTTATTCGATCAAACAAATTCCCATCCCTTCTTTCTGTAGTACACAGAATTTTACAACTTTCTAAACAATAGTTTCGTCTGTAAACAATTTTAAAGTAGGATTGTTTAATTATGGACACCCGGTATATCGACTTGAAACATATTAAAATGCATATGTAGATACATAATCTTTAATTAAATTTTGAATTCTTGCATAATTAATATGGTCTGTTTACATGGCAGGTAATAATCCTATTTTGACTCATATCTATAGTAATATGAATTTTAAATTTATATATGAAGCGAAATTCTTAATATTATACTGTGAGGAAATATGTATTAAGTAAAGGAACTCTAAACTGCGAAGCTAGGAGTAGACGTTTAGCTAGGATCAACGTTTAGATCTCTGGATTAGAGTTACTTTTCCGAATAAAATCCTGTGTCTATATATTAATTAAGCAAAATAAAGCTGAATTCCGTTAAGACTTTGGTAAGACTTTTCAGGATATTCATTATAAATAAAATTTGAAGAAAAATATATACTAGAGGCATGTAGGTAGATTGTAACTGAATTGTGAGAGAATATTTTAAGGCTTGAAAAATATGCTTACAAGCTTGTCATTTGACACATATATTCTCCATGTAAAATATATGCTAATAAGTTTGTCATATGACACATATATATTCCATGTAAAAAATATGCAATACAAATACATTTTTCTTTCTCTCTATTTATATTCAATAAATATATATCATTAAGTGCAGTATTAATTCCAAGAAATATGCCGAAAGCTGTTCAATTAAATATGCTCAAAAGTAATGTACAAGTAGTAAGGAAACAAATGAAAAATGACAACTCAAACTCTAACAACTCAAGATGGAACCTCAAAGCATAATAAACATTATATTGTAACATACATGGTGCCATGTACCATGTCTTACATAATAGTTTTAATTTGTATACGAAAGCACCATATATGGTGTATATTTTATCATAAAGGTTAGTGCATAGCAAATGATTAATTATCTGTACTTTGATAATAATAATAATAAAATTTGCATTATATATATGATTCCTTTAAAACAATAAAAGATTTTTATTTCTAACGGGCTGCGGATTGGTGATTAAACATTGCAGACCTAGTACATTCCCTAGAAGCTAGTTATTTTTAGTGCACCACCATACGGGCGGATACCAATCACCGCAGATAATTTTGATATGCCCAGTTTCCTCCCTAGACGGAGGCACTTAAGCTCTAACAATGTGAACCTGTACTAGGATTTAATTTTGACGAGAGCATCCAAGTCAAACAGACACTCTAGGGATCTTTTACATGCCGTATAATACATGACATCGCTGCTGTCGATTTTCTGTATCATGAAAATCCACCGACTTGTGTCGGGGTTGAACCAGTAACCTTGGGTGCAGAAGGTCAGCGACAAACCAACCATGCCAGCCAGCAATAGATACACCAAAGTATACTTATCCATAGACTGTAATTCTGTACGGTTAATGTTGTAAATAGCAATTTTATATTTTTACATTCACACACGAATATATACATGTATCCCAACACACGAATATATACATGTATGCCAACACACGAATATATACATGTATGCCAACACACGAATATATACATGTATGCCAACGCACGAATATATACATGTATGTATATATACATGTTATATCTAACCGAATATTAAATAAGGCCACCAGGCGCCTTAAGTCCACTAACGCCCGGCTATTAATTTACTCAACAAGGTGCTGATGGTAGTCTGAGGTATGCAGCGCCAAGTACTTACAGATTGGTCCAACAAATCCTGAACATTGTGGAGTCGTAGCATGACAGGAAGGTTTCGGTTTTCAAGTTTAAATGAAAAATAGTCGATTGGATTTATATCAAATAATCCTAGGTGGCATAAAATTTACCAGCATGTCCCTCGAATCCCTTCATATAATTCAGTCCTTGTGACATGACATATTATCCTATTCGTAATCGCTATCACCTAACGGAAACATTGTTGCTATGATGGTAGTATGTATTGTCTATAATATGCTCAGATACAAAACAAACGTCAGGTATTGTTTTATGGAATAATTTGTCCAAATATGCCCTATGAAAGCTTTGCTTGTCCCCTTTTCCTTCTTGAAATCGACCAATTGTGTATTCGTGTTGTAAAATGGGTTTCTGTTTGAAACCATCGTATTAAAACTTGTCCACCAATGTGATAGAACAGAAAACGTGATTTTTCGTGCCAGTAGTGTTTCTTTTATTTTTCTATGGTCTTGTTTCGATGTTCCAATGCCCTTAACAAGTCCTGTTGGTGATGTCTTGCAATCAGTGTATGGATGAAATTCGGGCTCCAGCTCAGTAGACCCACGCGCAGCAGTGTACTTTGCACTGTGGTTTGACGCAGACTGTCTTGGTCCCCTTTGATGTAAATTCTGCTGATATATAGGACGTTGTAACTATTCAGTCATACTGAACAATGCACAACTATTTTATTATTCTGTTGAATAATTATCACAAAACCACAGGGTGTGACCGAGACTTATTATTTCACAATCAATACGATATTTTTAATTAGTACTAATTGGTCCTCGAAACACGTCGTTTCTGAAATTGATGTTCTTACATGCCGAAACATAACTATTAGGCATTTACCGAAATCTGATGTATCAATTGCTTTTCCCACTACATTGCTAAATCCCCTACTTATGGAAATATACAACCTAGGTACCGCATACATTTAAGAAACAACAACGTTTCTACCATGGTTTTGTCTTAGTGAAATCGCCTTGTTCTAGGTTAGAAGTGGTATGAAATAGCTATTCGTTGTGTATGTATGTAAATATATATACGAGGCGTGTCCTGAAACTAAGTATCCTTTCTTTGTACCGCAATCACTGCGGTAATATTGAAGGTCAGTCCTTGTCCACTCTGTGGTTTTGGTTGATTAGCAGCAAAGTGACGCCAGTACAGCAGGATTTTGTTATTTTTACAAGTGTTCGTGAGCATTCAAAAGGTTTATTAATACTGCTGATCTCACCGAGAGTGAAGTGTTTTTTGTAATCCATTTTTTGAAGGCAAGGAATACTAAGCCAGTTGAAATTCATCTTCAACTTGTACAAATTTGTTGTGAAACTGTAATGACTGATGGAATCCTGAGAAAGTTGGCTCAACGATTAAATGATGGGTTCACCCGTGTTCATGACGATGTACGAAGTGGGCAATATTCTGCTATCAATAATACTTTGGCTGAAAAAGTAATCGAGGAAATTTGTGAAAACAGACGGTTCGCGCATTAAAACCGTTTTAGTTTCCCCTTTATCTCCGACGGTACTTATAAGTACCACTCACTTTAAAATTACATAGAATAACCATTTTCACGAATACTCTAACAATGCTTAGCAGTAATATTCTTTTAAATCCTCTCTTCGAAGATATATTGTAGCATGGGTTACATGAGGAGTACTTTAGCACGAAAGATGAATAGTTTTATAGCAGAAATTGCGTTTTCAGCGGATTGCGAAGATTGTCATTTTTGTTCCAGAAAAGTAGTTAATGTCAAAAGGTAAATGTATTACTTTTGTGTATGTTGATGAAGACCTTAGAAAACTATTGGCATATTTATTTTAAGTGAACAGTGTATATAGTTAGTTTTACCAATGATTATCTTTAATTAATTAATTAGCTCCAACGGATTAAATTTTCTAAAGTTGAGTACTGTTTATGTATATCCCTTAATTTCCAATGTAGAGATTCAAAAAAATATTGCATGAAAAAAACTGCAGTAAATTATAATGCGGTAGATAAAGGGTTAAACCGTTTTTGTTTAGTGAAATTAGTTTTCGACGTGCTCCTTTATGTGAAAATAAATTTTGTTTTGAAGCAAGATTCCTTATGCGAGGTTTTCCAAAAATGGTACTTATTTTACGTACACGGCTCCATATACTATATATATTGTCACGGAGTTCGAAAGAAGTACACAGTTCAATTAAACAAACAATTAGATTTATTCTAACGCTGGGAGCTCGATACAACACTGGACTGAGAACATGCCCAACTGGCGATGAACTCTGCTTTTATACACTTCGGAATATTCGAGAAATAACCAGTATGCACTCTAAAGAATGATCTGGATTCATCTAGAACCTAGAGAAACAATACATTAAAAACGGAAACAAAATTCCAGTCTTTGGATAAATCTGCCGGGGCCGGGATTCGAACCCGAGACCTGAGGAAGTTCAGTCCAACGCTCTGCCAACTCGGCTATCGGGACTTGTAGCAAATTATGCGTGTGGCATTGCTCCCCTCGAAAAAGAAGACAGCGCCCGCTGTCATTTTGTTCAAGGGTCTTTATTCTGGAACGAGTGATGGGTCCTTTGTATGATTCTTTGGGAGGAATATCCTCGGTTTCGATTTGCTCGGCGGGATCATGGTACGGTTTCATACGCAGTACATGGACAACTTTTCTTAGTTTTCTTTTTCGTGAAGCAGGATCAAAATCTTGTACTTCGTAAGTCACGGCTGATAAACGGCGTAGCACCTGATACGGTCCGAAATACCTTCTTAAGAGTTTTTCGGAGAGACCGACTTTTCTCACTGGAGTATAAACCCATACGAGATCTCCGGGAGCGTAAGATACCATTTGGTGTTTGGAATCGTAACGTCGACGATCTTTGTGTTGAGCTCTCAGAGTGTGCACTCGGGCTAGCTGTCGTGATTCTTCGGCTCTGGCTGCTATCTTGGTGATGTTATTGTCATCAAAATCGTTAGGACAGAATGGTAGCATTGTATCTAGTGTCGTTTCCGCTTCACGACCATGAAGTAAATAGAACGGCGTAAAACCTGTGGTCTCTTGTTTAGCGGTATTATAAGCGAAGGTTACAAATGGTAGAATTTCATCCCAATTTTTCTGCTCTACATCCACATACATTGACAACATCTCGGCCAAGGTCTTATTGAAGCGCTCCGTCAGTCCATTTGTTTGGGGATGATACGCCGTTGTGAAACGATGATCAATGTTACACAAGTCGACGAGAGAGGAAACAAGTCTGGATCGAAAGACGGCTCCACGATCTGTGATAATTACTCGAGGAGCTCCATGCCTGAGGACAATTTCTTCAAGTAAGAACTTCGCTATTTCGTCGACTTCGGCTGTCGTCAAGGCTTTTGTTATTGCATATCGTGTTGAGTAATCCGTGCAGACTATTATCCATTTGTTTCCATGAGCAGACTTTGGAAATCTCCCAAGGAGATCAATTGCAATGCGATGGAAAGGAGCTATAGCTGGAGGGATGGGAACTAAACGTCCAGGTGGTCGTTGAGGAACGGACTTTCTCCTTTGGCACTCCCGACAATGCATGACATACCGAACGACATTTCGGTACATTCCCGGCCAGTAAAATCTCTTGCGTATCCTGTCATAAGTTTTCGCGAAACCAAGGTGTCCTGCGGTGGGGGCGTCATGAAAGTGCCTTAGTATGTCTGCTCGTAGATGTTTAGGAATGACTGGCAACCACAACTTTCCATCTGGATCAAAATTCTTCCTGCAAAGGATACCGTCGATAAATCTGAATTCTTCGTTTTTGGATGAGTTGCTCAAAAGTTTTAATTTCGCAAGGTCTTGATCCTTTTTCTGTTCCATCGCAAGGTTCATACTCGTCGTGACTGCTAAAAATTTGTCTGATGTTTCCGTTTCCTCTTCCACTGGATTTCTCGAAAGAGCGTCGGCGTCACTATGCTTCTTACCGGTTTTATATTTTACGTCAAAATCATGCTCTTGAAGTCGGAGGCCCATCTGGCAAGCCTTCCTGAAGGATCCTTTAAATTCATGAGCCAGCACAAGGAATGATGGTCAGTTACAACAGTAAAGTGTTTTCCGAATATGTACGGCCGAAATTTGTTGGTAGCCCATACGATGGCAAGACATTCCCTTTCTGTGGTGGAATAATTCTTTTCGGCTTTTGTCAGAGTTCTAGAAGCGTATGCTATAACTTTCTCGACATTATTCTGAATTTGTACTAGGACAGCTCCGATACCGTACCCGCTTGCATCAGTATGGATTTCTGTAGAAGCTCTTTCGTCGTACATCCCCAATACTGGATCCGAAGTAAGTGCTTTCTTAAGACTGTTAAATGCTTCCACCTCTTCAGGACCCCAATGAAACTCCACGCCACTTTTCAGCAACGACTGCAAAGGTTCGGCGAGATAACAGAAACCTTTAATAAATCTTCTAAAGTATGAACAAAGGCCAAGAAAACTTCGTATGTCATGTATATTCTTTGGAGTGGGAAAATTTCTTACGGCTTTTATTTTGTCGGGATCGGGACGAACGCCATTACTAGATACAAGATGGCCCAGAATCTTTACTTCTTGGGCAGCAAAAAGATACTTCTTTGAATTTAATTTAAGACCAGCTTCCTGAAGACATTTTAGAACAAGTCTTAATCGTATAAGATGGTCTTCAAAAGTTTCTGAGAACACTATTATGTCATCTAGGTAACAAAGACACATAGTCCATTTAAAATGGCGTAGCAAATTGTCCATCATTCTCTCGAAGGTCGCAGGTGCATTACAGAGACCAAACGGCATGACTTTAAACTCGTATAAGCCTTCGGGGGTAATAAATGCCGTCTTTTTCACGATCCGCTTCGTCTATTTCTATTTGCCAATAACCAGATCGGAGATCCATGGAAGAAAAGAACATGGCACCTTTCATACAGTCGAGCGTATCGTCAATACGAGGCAGAGGATAAACGTCTTTTTCGTGACGCTATTCAGCTTGCGATAATCGACGCAAAAACGCCAACTACCGTCTTTTTTTTCTTACAAGCACAATGGGTGATGACCAAGGACTTTCAGAGGGTTGGACGATAACTTCATCAAGCATTTTCTGAACCTCTTCATGAATGATGCGTCTTTCAGTCGGCGAGACTCTGTAGGCTCGTTGGTTGATTGGAGCATGATCACCAGTAAAAATCCTGTGTTTCACATTCGTCTTCGCGGCTGTCGACTTGTCGGTCTTCGTGAAAAGCCCAGAAAATTTCCGGAGTAGTTCGGATAGCTTGTTTTTCTGTTCGTCACTTAACTCGGGTGACATCATTAACGAACAATTCATCTGTGACTCCGAAGTTTCTTGCTGGTCATCCAAGCAACCCGATGTGTCGGAAATAACACATAGATGCCCTTCATTTAGTGGTTCAGCTTGGCCTATGCACATTCCTCTAGGGATGATTTGGTTTCGGAACTGCAGGTTGGTAACCCAGACATCACTTTTCCGTTACGATATGTGGATACCATGGACGGTGTAGCAATATTTTTCTCGAAGAGCAAATGTTTGCTGCCGTCTAGAACTACATTTATGTCTCCTCGGGTTTGATATCCTGATACTGTTATTCTAGTTAAAGAATGCGGCTTAAGTGTATAGTCCCTGGTGGCATACAAATTCCAGGCGTCAGGCGCTGTGGAGTCTCGACAGATGTCTTCTAGAACAAGTTCATTTTGTCCACAGTCTATAACGGCTTGAGACGCCTCTAAAAGTCCCATCCTAGGATGACGTCATGGCTACAATGTGATAAAACAATAAATTCAAAAGGCAGTTCTCGATTGTTTATACGGACACGTAAAACACATTTCCCTATCGGCCGAACAAAATTTCCATCCGCAACTTTCAGCATAACGCTCTTGGCATCAGCAAACAGAACTTTCTTTAAAAATCGGCGATACTTATCGGATATGACAGAAAACGATGCCCCAGAATCTACTAGAGCACGTATCGGCTTCTTATCTATTATTACGTCTAGTTGGTTACCAGTCATCTTGGCGGTCGACGGAGGATTTCCAGTACACGCGGCCTCACCTCCTTGGAAGGTCGCTCTCCTTAGTTTTCCTCGCTCCTACGGCCTGGCGACTGACTGGATCGGCGATATGGCGACGGGGATCTGTAACGACGTATTGGGGATCGGCCTCTCGTGGGACTTGGCGTAAAACGGCGAGAAGAGTTTGGTCGACGTATTTCTTCTTCAGTGCCAACGTCGTCGAAGTTCCGTCGGCGGTTTCGAGAGTTGTCAAAGACAGCCTTTCTCTCTCGGCAGTAGCGCATTACATGTCCAGGACGTCCGCAGTGGAAACAAACAGGTCTGTTGTCAGCCGTTCTCCACACATCTGTTTTTCTTGGTTCAGGTGGGAATTTCTGAACAGGAGCTCTGTATTTCCTGGTTACAGCGGCGTATGTTGGTCGTGGTCTAGTTTCTGTAGGTTTTGTTGACACTGGGGCCAAAACCCTTTCAATTTCGTCTTGAACGATCTCTTCTAAGAATTGGGGATCGGAGTCCAAAGATTCTTGCGTCTGGTTAACTAGTCGAGATGGACTTCTTCTCGTACGATTGTGCGAATAAGAGAGACCAAATCAGTCTCATCCGTCAGGGATGCAACCGGTACGACGTTTGGAAGCCTTTCAAATTTCGGTCGACCAACTCTCTTCTGCTTCATATCTTCGATATAGTTGCACCATTTGATAAAACTTGCTGTGTCGTTGATTTCTCTCGTCAACAGGGCCTGATAAATATCCTCAGCAACACCTTTCATTAGGTGTGACACTTTTTCGTCTTCTTTCATCAGAGGATTTACCTCTTGGCAAAGTCCTAATACACTTTGTATGTAGGACTGTGTACTCTCGCCTGAACGCTGGGCTCGGCATTTTAGTTGTTCTTCTGCCCTTCTGGTATATTTTTGACGGTCACCGAAAAGTCCACTTAGTCCATTTTTAAACGCTTCCCAGGAATCTAAGGCGTCTTCGTTGTTGACATACCACTGTCTCGCAGTTCCGTCAAGAAAGAAATAAACGTTAGCCAGGCACATCATGTCATCCCACTTGTTAAAGTTGGCTACTCGATCGTACTCTTTAAGCCATTTGAGAGGGTCTTCCCCAGGCGCTCCTCGGAAGGTCGATGGGCTCCTCCATTGCTGTAACGAAGGTGTTACTACAGCGGGTTTGGCTTCTTGCTCGGTCGGCATTTTTGTCCTCTTCCTACTATTTTCTTTTAACAGTCCGAATTCGGGGGATAATCCTCTTAACCGGAGGCTCCTGCGAAGGTTGTCGCTATTATCCACGTTTGACGTAATTGTACCTCGCGCTTCCACCAAACTTGTCACGGAGTTCGAAAGAAGTACACAGTTCAATTAAACAAACAATTAGATTTATTCTAACGCTGGGAGCTCGATACAACACTGGACTGAGAACATGCCCAACTGGCGATGAACTCTGCTTTTATACACTTCGAATATTCGAGAAATAACCAGTATGCACTCTAAAGAATGATCTGGATTCATCTAGAACCTAGAGAAACAATACATTAAAAACGGAAACAAAATTCCAGTCTTTGGATAAATCTGCCGGGATTCGAACCCGAGACCTGAGGAAGTTCAGTCCAACGCTCTGCCAACTCGGCTATCGGGACTTGTAGCAAATTATGCGTGTGGCAATATATAATAACATTTATATATATATATATATATATATATATATATATATATATATATATATATATATATATATATATATATATATATATATATATATATATATATATATATATATATATATATATATATATATATATATAGTTGCAAACACACTAGAGTCAATGTACTTTCCCGAACACCAAAGATGTCGGTTCATTACTAAAAAAGGAACTATTTTAGCAAGAAGGAATTTGGGAGCTAACAGTTCGGAGTAGATTATTTTTGCTTTATAGAGCAATCACCCTAGATAAGTTTATATATTTTTTATTTAATTTTTTCCTTAAGTATTTTAACCTAATATTGAAGATAATTGTTCTTGCATTGTTTTTCTTCACACTTTTCCATATAATGTATAATAAATCTGGTTAATTTAAAAATATTGACTAGGTGTTTATAGTCTTAGTATTTAAAATCAATCGGTGTTCTTCTGATGAATATATATTATTATTATTACTATATTGCAATATTGAATAAGTGCTATTCATTAGATATGGTAATAATTAATTATGTCCAATTTATCATTTTTAAAAGACATTTTCTTTACTAATCATTTTTTGTATTTATATTGCCTACAATAAATCTGATAATTATCATTTTTACCTGTTGTTTATTTTGATAGTTTTCATTCTTCTAGTTGTATAACCACTGTCTTTTCAAACTTAGCTTTTTAAAATTATGTACACATAATATATAGAAGAATATATTTTAAATTTTATCAAAAAATATTTGAATCATAAGAATAAATGGTCTTAAAAATTAAATGTTCAAATTTTGCCAAAGACTAACATAAAAAAATGATTGTCCTATTTTGGAAATTAAAATTATAGGACTACCAAAAGCTATCTTCTAAAGGGGTCTAAAGTATTTCCCGAAAAATTTAGCTATATTTTTGTGAATATTAAGAAAAGCCCAGAAATTAACTGATTTTACGCACGGATAAAAAAAGAAAAATATTTTACATAATGAATGTAAAGTAAGGAAGTGGAATTCCTTGAGCAATTATCCTAAAGAATAATTTACGATCAAATTTTTAAAAAAAGTTCCTTTAGATGTAAAAATTTATTCCATCAATATTTGATAACACAAAAACTCCAGACGCGCTTTCCACTAAATTATATGACTATGAAAGTGCTATATATAGAATCACTAAAAATGAATTTCATTTCGAATTGAAAATTGGAGAAAATGTACTCAATCTAGACAAAATTGAAGATCCATTTCCAGGACGAAAGGAATCAATTATAAAAATTGGAAGAACGAAAATAACAACTATGAGGGATATGATATTGCAACAAATAGGAATTCAATACCTTCAGACCACCATCACTTTTCTAATTTTCACCGTAATATAAATAATAAAAGAATTAAGAATTAATCATGACTCCAATACTACATATTCCCTAATTTAGTTATATACATGAAATAAATCAATATCAGTGAAATTTAGTAGTTGTAAGAAAAAACGATATTTTTTTGCTTAAAATACGCGCACGATATCTCTACTTTTAATAATGCTAACGCTTTCAAATTGTTTGAGTTATGTCAGAAAAAGAATATATTTTCCTGCTTGGAGAAAAATTCAATGCTCAGTTGCCATGATTATAAAAAGTTAACCCGGATATTGAAACTCAAACAACGCATGAACATTTAACTCATGTGGCACTCTTCAGATACTTTAAGAATATTTATATGCATTCGCTAAGGATTGTTATTCACGCATTTTGAAGCGACAGCTGCTTTGAAAATCCTTTTCAAATGACCGATTTTTCTATCGTAATAATACACGAATTTCAGTATTTCTAGATCTAAAAGTGCAAAGAATGCGTTTCACGGAATTAAATCTACTTTCTGTCAGAAAGAATAGCATTATATTTTTCTACATTTCGTGAAATCTAATAATCTACTATGTGATTTGTACGAATATGTAATATGAGCACACTGAGAGCAAACTAAAGAATTGTTTGCGCTATACAAATGTGAAATAAAAATACCTATTTCAGGATGGAATAAATTAAATATGTATTAAATTTTGAATATATTTATGTAAAATATAAAAATTATTTTAAAACTCCTTTCTTTTCTTAATTTGACAACAATAGCTCATTTAGGAAAAGATAAATATATAAAATTAAATCCAATCTATGCTAAATATGTAATTTATAAGTTCAATTTAGCTAAAAGTCAAATATGGGAGCACAAAGACTTTCGTCTAAATGTAAGGAACATATCTGAATGTAGCATTAAGTGAATGCTTATTTTAAACTCTTATAAAAAGCTATTTTAATATATTTATAAAAAATTAGAAAAAAAACTAGTTTATTAACAAAAATGCAAGATTCCATAAACGTAAAAGGTTAATCAACCCAAGTAAACATATTAAGATTTAATAATTATGGAGCGGCATGTATATTTATTAAAAATCAACAAAATAAATTATGTATAAATATAAAAAAAATATTTTGTGGTTTCATCTGCATGCTAAATATAAATGCCTATTTTTTTAATTTTGGCAAATTTAGTTCAATTTATCATAAATTAAATTGCAGAAATAGTCTTTCCTATTTTCAATATCTTGTTTTTGCCCTGTGATAAAAGTTTGATCTCATTCAAATATGAAGTTTGTGCTTGAAATTAGAAGTAACTTTTCAGTTTTGAATAATGATTTAAGTTGGTAGGGATCGCTTTTTTTCTTGTATCAAAATCAATTTTTCAATTTTGTTGGTTTTGCAAAATGGAGGCAATTCTACTTCTTTTGATATCTTAATTTAGTTCTAAGTGAAAGTGTTTAAAATATTTCTTTTCAAAATACTGATGCAATATTGAATGCACATACTATGTTCAAAAGTTTACAAATACAAAAGTACCATCAGCTTTAAAATTAGCTTTGACTCTTTAATCATGTTATGTGTGTGTGTGAATTTGAGCTTTTATATTCTTAATAAAACTCCTCACTTATTTAAAATTATTTTATATTCTGTGACAATGAATAACCAAAAGTATTTTAGTTCAACATTAAACAGAAAAAAAGGAAATATTTGCTATTCCAAATTAATTAAATGTATCTTACTAATATTAATAAAAACACATCAAAATACCAGATTATGTCAAATTTGAACAAAAAACCTATGGAATTTACACCTCAAGAGCCATGCTATGCTGACTTGCTGCTATTACGAATATTGTCCTATGATTCCTGTGAGCTTATACCTGGTATGTATGTTTTTGTTTTAGGTACTTGTGTCTCTCAACACCTATATTGCACAAAAAAGCCCTTTTTTATTGAATCCACTCTTTAATCTTTACGTAACTTTATGTATATATATGTATATAAATACACACTCATATGTTAAAAAAAGAATTTGTATAAACTACGAGACAAAATTTTATTACAATTAATGTTTTTTTTTTTAAAAAAAACTTTTCGATAATTAAGAGTTTAAAGCCCTGATTTAAGTGTTGAAAAGATTGTAGAAATACCATAGATAGTTTTTAATACTAATGTTTGTAAATTTCATGAAAATATGCTCCTGAATTGATTAATTTTAACATTATTCTTTATTTGATTACTTTACTGATCCTTAGCTCTTAAAGTTACACACCCAAAAAAGTAATCTCCAAATATATTTGAAAATTCGTAAGTTAATAATGAAATGAAATGCAAAGCTAGAAATCTACTTTGTACATATATAAAGAAGTCAATACAAGGAGTATGAATGAGAGAGAGTTTCTTACTTCCCTATTTAATTATAATTTATCAAATATTTTAGTGAAATTAGCATAAATAAACGAATCGAATAACACGCCCTTATTCTGTATAATTCATATTTGATTTAAGTGTTCAAAAGTAAGGTTGAGATAACAACATAACTTTTGGTTATAACTCTTCGGTTAGAGTGTGATTGGTGAGTCTTTTTAAACCAAGATCGGAAATATGACTTTAGTATAGTAATTTAAAGGTTTTAAAGTGATTAAAATGCTTGGTTATTTTATAAATGTGTTATCATTGTAAAAGTGAAAAAGATGTGGCATCAAAAATTCTTCCTCATTCATATGATCTTTCCCTGTTTTTGACAAATCTACTTACCAAATATTTCTTGTGAGTGTGTGTATTGTCATAAGTATTTTAAAATTTTGTAAGCAAACTAAAAATATAATTAGCAAAATAGTATGCAACTACCATTTATTTCCGTGTGTAAGCTGATAATTTGTGTAACATTTAGAAAGTGACAACAAGGAGTCAGTTTACACAGGGATCCGCATATCTGAAAAAATGTTGCTTTTGAAACATATTTTTTTAACCTTTTTTATTGGCCACGCGAAAACAATTTTAATCTTTTAATTTTAGGAGTGTTTTGAAGGGAACTTTTATTCTAAGAAAATATATTTCACCTAAATCCTTCAAAATCATTGTCTGTGTGTGTGTCAATCCGAGTTTTTGAAGAATTAATTAAAATCTAAATTCTCTTATTGGAAAGTTTGAATGTGTATGATCTTCATGCAGGGATTTTTTTACTCCAAGGCATGAAAAAGGTCAGCGATCACGTGACATGTGTGAACTTCTTTTCTCTCTCATTTTCTCTTTACACACTCAAAAATGGCGTCGAAGTTATGACCAGTAAGGATAGTGTACAAGAGAACTAATGTCAAGCACAAAATGTGTTAACGTCAGATAAGGTTGCCAGTAGTAAATCTATCGTCTTTGGGGTCTGGGGTTTAGTTTTACAGCAGTTTGGAAGCTATTCCAAACGTTTTGCCCTTATAACGACCTTTGAAAATAGTAGGAATAGTCTCGCTTGGTAAAAAACTAAACATGGAAAAAAAGTCACATAAATTTTTCAGCGTTAGAATTCGAGTTTTCGAAAAGTTCGCAAAATCCACGTATACTCATTGAGATGTCTGAATGTACGTTCATCATGCTGTGATTTTTGGCTTCAGAACGTTAACTTTAGATCGAAGATCATAAGCTGTACACAAATTTCTTTTTAGTTTATTTTTCCAACAAAAAGTTGAGAAAAAAGTACGAGCAGACTGATATGTTGTACCAGATTACAGATATTGTGCAATTTTTTTTTAAAAAAATGATAATTATTTGCGGGGTTAACAGAAAAAAAACTATAGTCTTTTACATTTTACTTTGGAGCAATTTAATTGGAAAATATTCCACCTGTTTTAATCGTTTGGCAACATTTTAATCCTCATAAAAAATCTGAGGATCATCTTTTTTTCCAATTCAGCTTATATACAGGTTTATAATTTTGGGTAAATTTTTGAACAAAAATAACCCATTATCTTAGCTTTTACACGAATATGTATACGTTTAAAAATATAGGGGAATAAAAAATAAAATCTTTTAGATTTTCATGAACAGTCCAAATAAAATATTTTCTTTAAACTATCTGGGGATGAATGTTGTGATTTTAATTCTCGGTCAAGAAATGAGGATCAACACCCGATTGATATCCGATTCTCTGCAACGTGCCAACATGATAATTTTTTCGACAGTTTCCATAAACATCTACTCTTTTACATAGCAGATATTTAGGGGCACTAAGGATTGTTTCTTGAAAAATCCATTTATAGTATTAAATTTCAGAGATATATTTGAAAGTTATATTTTAAAACATAGTGCTTACATTCAAGTTTTACAATATTTTAAGAAAACATGAACGAATTTAAAGAGATATTTTGCAAGGAAACTGATATTCTTTCCAGAACATTTTTTTAAATAATTAGGAAAATTTCTCGAAATTTCCGAAAATATAACAATTTAAATTTCTTATATATATATATATATATATATATATATATATATATATATATATATATATATATATATATATATATATATATATATATATATATATATATATATATATATATATATACATATATATATATATATATAATCTTTGAATGCAAAAAAGTATCATAAACACCAGAATTAGTATTCTTGTTATAGTTTATATGTTCTCTTCATTATCATTCAAATTACTTACATTATTATTAATGAAATTCCAGCACAATCTTTTCTAGAATTTGGAATATAAAATTAAAAACAAAGAAAATCTTCTAAATTTTCGATACTTTCTTATTTATTCTTCGTGAAGTTTTGCTATATTCTTCAATGGTATCCTTAGTAATAGTCATATGAAACAGCTATAGTAGCTTTTTCATTTATGAAAATCGATGAGGGTTCAGGAAACAAAAATTTATTCCTACATCTATTACTTTTCAAGCTTAAAGATAAAGAATTATGAAAATTGGTCATTTCTTAAGGTATCCGACTACGTTCGGAACAGTGATTTTGCAAAAGCGTATAAATGGATAATATTTATGATACTTAGTGTTACTTAGATTAGAAAATGTGTGTAAAAATGTTTTAAGAATAGTATTACAATAAAAGATAATTTAAGTAAAATATTTTGACAAAAAATGAACATAGAATGACCGATCTTCAAAATAGTCTCCTTTTGTGAAAAATGCTTCATTATAATAAAATTTTGCCTGTAAATAGCTCAGACTTCTGTACACAGGCTCAACTAGAATTTTTGAAATATATAACTTAGAAATGGGTTTATCCGTGTTTTACGACAACAGAGGGGAGAAATTTTATGAAAAAAACACCGATAATTTTTTCAAATGGTTGTAACTCGGAAAATAATGTGAATTTTTCAAAAATCATAGTTGAGCCCCTATAATGAGGTCCGAGCTATATGCATGCAAAATATTATTATAATAGAAGCATTTTTCATAAAAGGAGAACATTTTGAAAAAAGGTCATTCTAAGTTAATTTTTTGCCGAAATATTGCATTTAAATAATTTTTTGTCAAAATGTCCTTAAAGCAATTTTATACATGTATTTTAATCTAAGTGACACTAAATATTACGAAGATCATCCATTTATGCGCTTGTTTAAAATCACGGTTCCGAATGTAGTCGAATACCTTAAATGACATTTTATTTAGAAAAATCTTTTTTATGTTTGAATATTTTAAATTAATATAAATTAGTAAAGTAATTTTGTAATTTGTTATAGAAATATAACCCTACACCAAATATTTTATTTTTTACCGCAATTTCCAGAAATTATTGTTTTAAAAATTTTCTAGTGTTGACGTTAAATAATAATTCGACATATGGCTTTCTTACACAGATTGAAAAAAGTAATTTTGGATAAAAATGTCAGACAGCATATGCAGTTTTTTATTTAAATTATGATTATACTGAACTTTACAGATTTGATTTACAGATGTAAGACAAACAATACAGTTGTAAATTCATCTTTTAGTAATGTATTGGAATTTATGATTAGAATTAGTTTCAAAGTAATTATTTGTAGATTTATCCCCCAATCCATTTGTTGATTAACACTCGTACTGTATGGATTTCGGTGGACGAAATGGTCCAAAAGATGTCTTAGATATTATAATCCGATTATTCATCACTATATTTTACTTCCCTATCGATATTTGGAATACTCTATTTTCAAATGTTTAAGAAAAAAGTTGCTCGTAATACTAATTACTTGAAAAACTATGCTATTGTATGTAATTCTACTTAATTATTCATTTGTAAAATGTTCCGGTCCTTTTTTTTTTGTTCTTTAAAATTAAACCTTTAAGCCGTTATAAAATCATAGACATCCTAAATCTAATGAATGATAGAGGTGTCGTAACAAGTGGAAACAGGTCACGGATTTATCATTGTGGAATGATGTAGCCTGTTATAACTTTAAATCGAATAAGTCTTCAAAGAATTTAGATAATGTGGTATAGAAAGTTGAAAAGTGAGGTTACTTTCCATGTGTTCTTGGTCACTTAAAAATGATTTTAAATTTCAAGGTATGGCTTATGTTACATAAAGTACTTCTAATATTTAAAAATATAAATAATTTAAGGTGGCTGTGACGACGTTTACAATAGTGATTTTGAAAAAGCGTAAAATGAATACATGTTTTATTATTAGTGCCAGTTGAATTACAATTATGAAATTGTTTCAAGAATATTATTACAAGAAAATGCAATTACTGAAATGTATTTTCCATCAATAAAGAATGAATGGCACATTTTCTAAACAATGTATTTTGTAGGAAAAATATTTCGATAATAATGATGATTCCCCTGTATATCTAGGACTTATATGTAAGCCAGGTTTTTTTTAAAAAATCACAATAGCTTCAGAGTTACGATCGATTGAAATAACTATTGGTGTTTTTATTTATTTTTTTATTTATACATATTTTATCTACTCATATATTAAAATATGAATTAATTAACTCCTAAATTAGATATTTCAGAAATTTTAGCTTTAGCTGCGTACAGAATTCTTAGTGTTATACAAGCAAAATAATATTGCTACATACGCATTTTTCCTAAAGAAGACCATTTTGAAAATATTTCATTCTTTCTTCATATTTTATTTATTTTATTTATTTATTTTTATCAAAAATTTTATTGAAATAATTTATTATATCCTAATTTAAGAGTGACAAAAATTTTATTGAAATAATTTATTATATCCTAATTTAAGTGACAAAAAATATATAAAAAAATATTCAGTTATACACTTTTGCAAAAATCCCAGCTCTGTTTTTTAAATTTGTATATTTTTTTCATAATTTAATCATACTGTTCTTTGTGTTTTAAAGTGAACCGAAATAGATTTTAAGAGATTAAAATTTTAGTTTTGAATGCATGTAATAATTTATTATGAAACCACTTAATTCATGTTGTAACATTCAAAAATATGCTACATTTTTTTTTATAAATGCGTCTCTCAGTATTGCAGTAATTAAGATCAAACGTATCAAGCAAGATTCCTTGATTTGAAATCTCTGAAAAACTGTTAAAATTTTTCAAAAATATAGTATTTTTTGAAATAGCTACAATTTTTGAATTTTAATACTGTGCTAGTTTATTGTGACTTATTTTTTGCATTTAAATATATTTTATTAAGAATACCTCCAATTTTTCCTCAAATTTCATATTTTATTCTCATTAAATATACAGGATGTAAATATGAAGTTTTGGAATTTTCTTGGGAAGTTTTTTTATTTATCAACATTGTATATAATTATTTATAAAAATTAAATCGGATAAATAGAAGAATAAAAAAATAAGGAATCAAAATAAATTTACTTTGCATAGGAACATATTATAAAATAACTGTTTTAATTAATAGCTGTAATAGTTTTCCATCTTTCCAAATTTTCAAAAAGATTTATGTTTATTATATTCAATAGTAAGTTTTCATCCTGAGAGAAAATAAATAATTAATTATTGTTTCCTCAAGTAAAATAGTTTGTAAGAAAATGTTTTACTTATTTTAAGTTTAAATTTAAATATGGAATAGGACCTTTGGAATATCTAAGTAAACATCAATATGATTCCCAACCCATACCATACATACCTTTATAAAAAAAATAAACACTTAGTATTTATTTCCTTAATGATGCAAAAAAAAGAAGAAATCGGTTTTGTTTCTAATACCATTTTAACAAGCCTGCCCTTTTATTCTTTACGGAAAAAAAAAAAAGGTTTTGTGAAAATCCGTCCAATAAATGTTGCATACCTATATCATATTAGACTTACTTTCAAGGTATTAAAAATATAATGATGAAGACGGTCCCATTTATGAACAAACCTCATTTTTTTCGGCTGGAAGTGTGAGTAAAAAAATTAAGAAAATTATTTAAAAAATTAATTGTATCCATATGGTGTAGATATTCAAACAATTCTCATAAAACGTCAAAATACATTGAACTGCATAACTACTGAAAATATCAAGTTTAAAAACTACACTTCAAAACATCAAAATGTTTTTTTTACTAATTATGATTCATTGAATAATTCGGTATTTATATATGCCGAAATTTATGAAACTAATTTTATTTCTATTCGAGTGAATTGCTTTAAATAACAGTACCAATAATATGTTTTGATAAATTTAAAACTGATTGATTTAGTAAATATAATATTGGGGCATGCACAAAAATTCATGTTTGGTTCCGTTTTCATTTTGTTTCATTTTATTTTGTCCATTACACTTTTACAAGGGGGCCGTGGGTAGCCTAGTGGTTATAGCATCGGACTCCAGACAGGAAGGCCTGGGCCCGATGCCACCAAACACCCTCCGAGTACACACGGAGTACGTGCTCGTTATATCAGTGGGTCCGTAGTCTTGTGAGCTTAATCACGAGTGCAGGGACTGGAGAATATTTCCCTCCCCTTCAGTTTACATGCAGAAATTGTGGAGTTGGAGATAGAGGTCGTGTCGCCATCTATCGTCCCTTCGGGGAATTTTGCCGAGCTAAAATTGTACTGACACCTGTATGATGCTCAAGGCCAACGACAGGCGTACCTCTTGCCCATGCCACGATAAATTTCGTGGGCCTCGATCTGACTACGTCAGACAGGTGGCCTTAGAAAACAACACTTTTACAAGCGAATTATTTAATCAAGTATTTTGTAAGGATAAAACACAAACGGATAAAAAAAAGGTAAATTAGTTTTTCAAACACATTTTTGCATTTCTTATTGAATTAAAGCGCACTAAAAGTGATAAAACATTAATAAATATTTGCTTTTATACACATATCACGCTGGCCTGAAAAAAATGTTTACATGTACAAGCAGTTCCTATGGCTAAGAGTTTGCTATAGTATTGATGTGGCTAACTCTTTGTTGACCTATACTATCTAGTTATACTCATATTTTTGCTTTGCTTTTTAGATTTACCGTAAAATTAGGTGCATAACATGTATTTTTAAATCAAAAAATATGATCGAAACTTACAAGTACGCGTTATACGCGCTGAATATAAAAACAATATCTTTAAAAATTTATTAAAAAAAGAGATGAGCATACGAGAATAAGATTTTATCGTAACGGAAATTTTATTGAAAAGAAATGACGTACCTTATGAAATTAGAGTGTTTTAGTTGTGGAAATATACTATTTTTCTTTCGAAAGCCATGTATAACACCTCAAATAAATGACTTAAGAAAATACGATCATTGCACACGTAGAATTCTGGTTTCTTTGCAAAAAAGAGGAATCGCGCGTTATAGGGTGACTATATATAAAATTTAAAAAATGTAGCTTTAAAGTATAAGTGTGCGTTATACGACGGATTTTACGGTATATCAATTTAATACAAATATTGAATAGTTGACTGAAATACTCTTTTGAAAGGTAGAATAATAAGAAAAACATTTCCAAGTATGTAAAGTGACAAAAACTTAGTGATTAATTGATGTAAAAGTCATTAATAAATTGCACGGGAAATGCAAGAAAGGAAGAGAAAGGTAATTTTCTTAACAGAAAAATATTTCAAAGGAATATATAAGAGATTATAACTATTAAAATTAGAACAAAAACATTTTTTTCCTTTTAAAGAACATTTACATTCATTGAAAAAGGAAGAAATCCCTTAATAGAACTAAATCAGCAAATATATGTAATTTTTAAGAATTAAATCTTTTATTTGCATTATGGTTTTTGTATGAAAAGAAGCATTTTTAGTTAGCTAAAAGTTTTCTAGGTATTTTGTTGTAATTCGCGAAACATTTAGCCTAAAACCTTTTTCAATGGTTATTTAATTAAGTAAATAGTCATATAAATACTAATTTTTCAAAAGCCTTAATTATTTCTGCAATGTAGAGGCTAAATAAAAAGTTTTAAAATGTATTTAGTAATTTAAAGGAAAATTTATTTTTATTGTTATTTTACTTACCGTCTTCTATCACTGATATTGTAACAGTACTATTTTGAAAAGTTTTATTCTTACCTTTAATTAATGCTGAATTTACATTAATTGATAGTCTTAAGTAAACAATACAGTGGTGGCAGGAGTTGTGTACACTTTTGAAAGTTATGTTTTTTTAAGTTTGTATGCTTATAGAAAATGTTACGTTGCTCAAAATTAAAAGTCTTTCAAATCCAATTAAACAAAATTTAACACTAAATTCAATACAAAAGAAAAGATTAAAATATTTTCAACGCAAACAAAAGTTATGCTGCAATAACTATCAAAATACATTAGCAGTAAACAATGAGTTACCAGTGCTTTGTTAGGTAATCTGAGGTGTGAGGCTTCGCATCGATGTTTTATTGAGCTGAAAATAGTGTTACGCTCTTTCTTTGTTATTAAATGTTGCCAGGAAACAATTATATCCTCAATTAGCTCCGTGTTATTTTAGGGTACCTCATTCGGATAAGAGGACATAAGTTTTTGATAGAATTGAGATTGGGACTGTTTCCTGGCCATAACAACAACTCAATGATCTTAGAATGGTACCATACTTTCGATTCCCTTACATTGGGGCAATGAGCCGAATCTTGCTGAAAAATAAGTGATGCATTGTTGGTAAATAGATCCCTGATGAAAGGTAAATTTAAAGTTCTAGAATACTGACCATGCACTTTTGACATTTGGTGAAGATGTGAAAATGACCAATGTCATCTTTTTATATGCATAACTAAATCATAAAACTATGTGGGTACTTCCCAGTTTCCTGGATGCAGTCAGGATGTAGCATTTCTCCAATTCTACGTCATACACATTTTCGTCCATCACTACCGAATAATGATATCTTAATTTCATCGTTTCATAGAACTTGTGATCACTGATCATTTGTCCTAATAATGTGTTCCTTTGACAATGCAATCTATTTAACGCTGCTGTAAGTTGAGATAAGGCATTTTTCGTGGAATTCTACCTCTTAGTCTAAGATCTGCTAATATTCTCATTGATTGTTCTTAACCTGACAGAAACACCAGCTTCATTCACATATTACTTTTGATGTCCGTGGATGGCTATCTTCTATCTTGGAGACATAGTATTTTTTATTTTTCTATCATCAACAGATATGGCGTACCTTTTTTGGTATTTTTCTATTTTATTTTTATTAAATTTCTCTCCTGACTTCTTAAACAAAACTTTCAGTCTCCGGATGTAGTCACTGAATCATCTACCTGTCTTGCAATTTTAACATAGAAAAAACCACTTTCTTGTCACACACTTATTTCTAGGTATCCAATTTACTCTTTTATTTGATTTAATTGCTTATTGACAAAATATCATTGATATCCTGACCAGGAAACAGTCCTGACCTCAATCCTATCGAAAACTTGTGGCCCCGTTTGAAAATACTTTTCTGATTAAGGTACCATGAAATAAAAAGGAACTAATTGAGGATACAATTGTTTTGGGGCATCATGTAAAAATGAAGAAAGAGCTTAAAACTTGTTTCAGCTCAATGAAACAACGATTCGAAGTTGTAATAAAAAATAAAGGTTACCACATTAAGTACTGTTAGTTCACAGCTATCATCAATATCTAATGTATATCGATAGTTATTGCAACATAATTTTTTTACGTTTCGTTTACATTTCAATTCTGTATTTTGTATTGAATTTAGTGTTAAAATCTCTATAAAATTATACAAAAGACTTTATATTTTATGCAACGAAACATTTTCTATAACCATACAAACTTGAAAGAGCATGACAGTTTTCAAAAGTGTCTACAATTCTCGCCATCACTGTATGTATTACATTTATTCATAGAATAAAATTCTTAAATATAAAGAAAATCAGAGAAATTAAACTATGCGATGAGTTTTAGTATACTAAAAAATAAATAAATAATTAATACAGAACAAATATAACATGATCTTAAGTCCAATAACAAATAAATGTTTACTGAAGTGTATTTCAAAACATAATATTGAAAATTTATTGTGTTTTCTCGAAAAAAACACAAGTAAAACTGTAAAAAGTTAAAATTCACCATAGAAAAAAAATTAATAAACATAAATGATTTATAATTTATTGATTGCATTTTACATTTTTCAGTTATTTAATTGTTTAGAATATAACAGCAATGCGTCCACTAAATAAGAGACGAATTATATTGAAATTATCAATGAATCCAATTAACAGACAATTTAAAAATATAGTAGGTATGCATTAATTATGCTAAATTAATTCTAAAAGGTGAAAAGAAAGCAAGGTATTCAAAATCTTTCAAGAAATAAGAATAGAATTCCATAGAAACGATTGTTTTAATGCCTTCACCTCTCTTATAAACACATTTAAAGCATCCGACTACCCTAAAATTGTTAATTTTCCCCCAAAATTTACAAATTTTTTTATGATTTTATTTTAAGTATAGGCCGTCTTCTGAGCTTCATAAAGTACTAAGATATTTTATTTTCCATTCACTAGAACAAAAGCTACAAGTGTTTTAGTAAAAGCAGATGTCATGAATTTGAACAAGATGCCAAACTTTAAAATGCGTTTTACTCGAAATTTGTGTTTTTTTAAAAAAAAAAATTCAAACGACTCAAACGATTTCTCAAACCTTTTGAAGAATAATTAACTGAAAATTTTTGTTGATATTCTGTGTAATAGTAGAAGTGTTTTTACCTTCAGATTTAACAATCACCGTTTTATTACAAAATTTACAGTCTCTTATGTAAACACAATCACTTTTTTTTTAAGCAATTTCATGTAATAATTAACATAAAATGCTCTAAGTTTGGTAGAAATGAAAATATCCCTGATCTTGAAGTTCAATTCCAAAATGAATTGAAACAATACATCAAAATTGAAAATTTATTCATAAACTTTTATAAAGAATGTGCTCCGTTTAAGTAACTGTTTACGAATTTTTACCAACGTATTACCATTTTAGTAATAATTTATTTTTCTCTTCTTAATTTTGGCATATTTTTCTTAAAATGTACAAAAAAAAATCTAAAAACCACTTAAAAAAATCTCCATATTATCATACTTTTTTTCAAAAAAAGTTGTTGCATGTAGTCGAATATCTTTTAATGCCTTCATTTCTCTTGTAAACACCTTTAACGTTATAAATAGACGAACTTTTTAAAGTATATTGTAAGCCTGCTCTTCTTTTAGAATCCAGCGTTGACACGTGTGCATTATATACACTCAATAAAAAATTGTTAATTTGTTAGAAATATTAAAGAAACATGGTAAACTGCTAACTATAGATAGACGTTAGCAACAACTTTCTCTGTCTCCGTACAAAATAAGGTTGTAATAGGAATAAGAGGACTCGACTGTCCGAACAATTCCGTTTATTCCTTGGATGTTCTAAAAGTTCATTGTTTGCTTTGTTACCTTGATTGGATTAGTGTTCGATCGCCATGAAAAGGTATAGGAGATTTTCTGTGAAGAAAGTCATAACACTTTATATCAGGGGTGGAACAGTGGTCCCATACTTCAGATCAATTTCTTTTCTGCCAACATTCTATGTACGAAAGGTGATTAAAGAAGCCCTAATAATTTGTACTGTACAGAACAAATCCGGATTAAAAAGTTAATATAATTCAAATGAGAAAAACATAACATTGTTTGGGAGGATGAAGAAAATATCTGAGTCAGAAATAAGAATTCCCAAACATGGATGCGTTGGAAATGTTTTTGATACATGTTTTACGAGTTCTTCAGATTTAATTATAAAGCAAAAATAGAAATATTTACGATTTTAAACAATTCAGAAATAAAAATAATTTAAAAATAAAGTTATAAAATATTCTTTGAACACAATTGATTATTCAATTGAAACAGAGGACAGAATTTACATAGCAAAAAATGATGCAATTTATATGCCTCATATTTCCTTATACCAAGGTTTCAGTAAAAAAACGCATTGACTTCGTTTTCAATATTATTATTTTTTAATTGCAGTTTATGTTTTTTAAGCAAAAGAGTATTTGAAATATTCCCATTTCAGTAATCTTACACAGTTTGTAAGAAGTATTACTTTTTTTAAAAATTTATCCAGCCGTTTTAAAAAATAAGCTATGTACATTTATTTTATGATTACACTTGATTCTAAAATTTTTCACAAAGGTTTATTTACTATTTTAAATATCATGTAATGAAAATACAGGAGATGATTTTCTTCTTAAAAATGTAAAAATAAATAACAAGTTATGTACTGTGAGAAAAATTTCTGTCTATATACACACAGAGAGAAAACAGCAATTAACTCATTCAATCACAAACACGTTACGAGATATCTGGAGTTAGACTTACAAAACTCAAATTGGACAGATTTTTTTCATTTTGTTGAGTTTAAATTCGTTAAGACGGGGTTCTGAGAAAATTGGCTACTAAGAAAGGTGATAACGGGAATATAAACAAAAATTTTAGTTTCTAAACTGTTACATCAAGATGATGAAATTTAGCAACCAAATTTGTTTATTGAACAGAGATTCACTAACAACGGGCTTTGCAGAAATCTACACCCAAGGGGAAGTTGTGGGAGGTATACAATGGCATTAAAGATCAGAAAAATATTAACGTTTTTGAACTAATATGACTTACAGATTTCAAATTAGCAAACATATTTCTTCTGTTGAGTAAAGATTCCCTAGAAACGAATTTTGCCGAAATCTACTTCCATGGGGGATTATAGGGTTGACCTACAAACTTGAAATACGGTAAGCATGCTTTCATTTGTTGAGTAGACATTCTTTTGTTCAGAGAAATGCCGATTCTGGAGGGGGCTATGAAGGCGTAAAAGAAAAATACACTTCCGCTCTTCTTGAATCAATTCTCGATCACTATGAGAACTCTTTTCAATACAGTCGAAAGTTTAGCATTTGATCTTAGATAAAATTAACCTAAAAATTATTTATAGCCTCCCAATGTCATGTAATAATAAGCGAAGAGGAAGGATAACGGCTTGTGTTTTTATTTATGAGTAAAATTTATCACATTCAAAAGTTAGCTCTTATTTGCTTCAAAACACAGATAAGTGCAAAAATTTTATATTGAAATGTGTTCAACTCCCACACAGTAGTGTTAAACATAAAACATATATTATTAAATAAATCTGTATCTGAACTATTGTTCATATTATGATGTATTTAATCTTGTTATTAAAACATTTATTACCTTGGAAGAACTCTTATTAACATTTTTTATAAAGCTGAAATATATGATTTTATTTAAATTCAACGTTTCTCCATTCACTGATTATTTTTCAACAAAACATTTTTCAAACTCAGTTATAAAAGTGTATAAAAGAATCAGAAACACTATTATCTTACTTAAAAATCTATTTGTTATAAATTTATTAAAAAAAAAGATTTTTTAACTTTTAAATAATAGTCTGAGTAAGGTATTTATTAAAACTAATATAATATATTTTAAATTTAAACATACAGCAAAATTTTTAATTACATTTATAAACGCGGTCATGTAAACTATTGATAAAACTTTCATGCATTTCATTTTTAATGTTGGGATTATTTTAAAGAAATTTGCATCATTATTTTTCGATGTAAATTGAAAAAAAATCGGAAATAAAACTTTGAATATCATTTAGAAAATAATGAAATTCGAAGTTTTTTTTTTCATATTTTTTGAAAAAAGTTATTTAACGTTGTTGAATTATTTTTTTCCAACACAATATAGTAAGATGTCACTTCCACTGTTTTTATTTCCGTCTGTGAGAAGAATGAAATAGTGACGCTCCCGATTTCCAATATATGGATTCAAAATGGAAATTACTAACATTGCATTTTCTTTTTCCTTCTTATCTGATATGGAGTAGAATATTCATAAAGGGATAAATTGATTTGACTTCAATCGCCAAGGTTTGTTTTTATCCAAAAAGTTTTCTAATTCTTCACAATATTCTCACTTTCCTAAAACAAAACAAAAAAACTGTTTTTCTCTATAGGAAAAGATAAACTCATTTTTTCCTCTAATGTCTTAGTAAATATATGATATTGGTTCACATTTTTGCGAAAACAGTTCATAGGCCTTAAATTTTCAAACTACATTCAAATATATTTAACGCGAGTTGGACACAATAGACCTCATGGGAAGATGCGCCACTGAGTTAAGTTATAAATAAAACGTGATTCAATCATATTAATCCTGAATATGTTTAAAAACTAGTTAAAAAATCTGTTATTTTATCACTGTTTATATAATAGGTCATCATTTAAACCATACAAAGCGATATAGCGTTAAATCAAATTAATAAAAAAATGTACATGCAACTTTGTGAGTAATCAAAATGTAAGTAAAAAAAATAATAATAATAACCATATCACAATCGAGCATATATGGAGTTGTTTTCATTTCACAAGAACTTGAATTAAAAAAGAAGATATAATACACAGCATTAATACTAAAAATATTTGAGTCACCTAAAATTATTATTTTACCGTTTAAGCTCGAAAGCCGTTAATGTGCAGATTACCTATGAAATCTGCAGATTAACTACTTTGCTGCGTTTAAGCATGGAATCAAGAGATTTCTACATTTTAACAAGTTAATCTTCAAGCGAATTTTCCATATCCATAAAGTTCAAACGTTTGCGTCGCAAAGGTGGGATTATCGTGAAAAACCAATTGCCTTGCCATTCAAAGTGTCACTAATCTTTAAATTGCCTTAATAAGTAAGCCTAATTTTGTCATATGCTTTGTATATTTATATTCTTAATTATAATATGTTGAACAGTTTGATTCTTTGTATTATATTTTTTCAATTGATTGATGATTGATTCTATCAACTAATTTGTTCAGCGTCTGTTTGTGTTAACGGGATTCTTTAGATATAAAAAAATAAATAAACACAATATTTAATTTAAGAATACAGAAATGTTGCCATAGTTTCATGTCATTTTTTTAACGAGCGTCTGGTAGGTAACGCGCCAATGAACGAGAGCCTAGTTGGTAACGTGCATATAAACGAGTGTCTAGTACAGCAATACTCAACCTGCCGCCCGCGGGCAGCATGTGACCCGCTGGACCTTTTTGAGTGGCCTGGTCATGGCCAGTGCACTAACAAATTCAATTATTTGAGAACAAGGTATTAAAAAATTTAGCTAGAAATTCTTTCAACCAAGCAAATCCATGTATCAATTTTTCTATCGATGTGGTGTTGATAGGAATTGCAGGATAACTTTTTTTTTTTAAATGTAAGGGTTAATGTTAAGAAATAATAGCATAATAGTGACCATTTTATGGGTGAATCGAAATTTTAATTAATCCGGATGTTTTTCAAGAGAAAAATGTCTTAAGAATTATTTTTTTATTCCAAGACAACTGGGATATTGACTGTTTCGTAGAAAAAAACAAACATGAATCAACAACTTGTTACATTTGTCACGAAGATGCTATATTTGAAAAATATAATTTTACTTGCCACTATTCCACTAAGCACAGATCTTTCATTGCCTCATTTTTCCTCTTTTTTGAGGATCTCTTTCAAGATGAGATAAATTGGCTTTCCTAAAAAAATATTTCCAACGAAAAATATTTTTGGGGTGGGAGACTTGGGATAATAGATGAAAGGAAATCGAAATTACCTTATAGCAGGGTAAAAAATGCATAAAACCCTGTTTTTTGGGAGTTGAGTTTGACGGAGTTAAATATAGTTTTTAGAAGAAATGCAAAATTATTAATAATTTAATCAATTTATGTCTTTTAAATACCCTGTTGTTTGGGCTAGTGCCACCTGTCTGACGTAGTCAGAACGAGGCCCACGAAATTCATCGTGGCAAGAGGCTAGAAGAACGCCTGTCATTGAACTTGGCCTTCAGCACCACATAGGTGATAGTACGAATTAGCTCGGTGAAATTCCCCGAAGGGACGATAGACGGTGACACCATCTATCTCCACCTCCACAATTTAGGGGAGGGAAATATTCTGTAGTCCCCTGCACTCGTGATTCAGCCCACAAGACTTTCGAACGCACTGATTTAACGAGCACTTACTCCGTGTGTACTCGGAGGGATTTGGTGGCATCGGGCATCGAACCCAGGCCGTCCGATCTAGAGTCTGATGCTCTAAACACTAGGCTATCCATGGCCTTTAAATATCTTTGATCGTATAGAGTCACCCTCCCCACTCATTAATCCTCATGTTGCGACCCGCGTGAAATAGTTGTCATGTGTACATATGTGGCCCTGTTGAAAATAAACATTGAGTTCCGCTCGTCTGGTAGGACACATGCAGATTATATTTGTAACTTGCAGATTACTTAGGTAATTTGAGAAATGAAACAAGTTTCCGCACTTAAACGGATCCCTCTAGTCAATGGTTAGATTGCCTAGCTTATCTGTAGATTAATTTATTTCTGCACTTTTACGATAATATTTTTTTTTACTTAATTTAGATATAGTGTATGGAAAAGTAGCAAAATTATATCATCTTTGCAAATTAATGCATTACGTATATTAAATTTGTTTTTTTCCCCCACGTTATTTTTTTTTTTTTTTTATCAAACTTGTTTCTTTGCAGTTTCGAATCATTGCTGAGCAAACGTCACGATTTGTTTATGACTAAAAATTAATAATAATAGCGGAAATATACTAATTGGAATTGAATAAGCTATTATGGAATAGTTTATTTCTAAAACATAAAATTAAAGAATCCCACTTTTTATTTGAATATGAAAATGAAAACTGACATAATTAATCATTTATATTGTATATTTTAAGATTTTCCAATCGTTCTCTGAATAATATAGATAAGAGAAACATTAGGTTAATTACAATTCCTTTTTTCAGTTCCATGTAATCTTCCTTAATATATGTAAACGAATACTTTTAGAGATAATTTCTCCAACATAGACTCATTAAGGAATTAAAGTAAATTCCGATTTGTATTTTCTGTTAATGTTCAAATAACCGACATACACACAAAAGGGCTATGTCTTTATTTTTTCTCTGCACAAAAGTTACTTTATTATATTAAAAGCAAAAATGTTTCTGTGGGAGTAAAAAAAGCTTATTCAGCCATAAAAATATCTAAATTTGTTCATTCAACATGATAAATAATTAGAGAAATGCATACATTCAAACATCCTATGCGAGTAAAATGTGGATTAGGGATATCAAAGAAAGTTAAAGAAATTTTTACTTCCTACGTATAAAAATAAAACTTATATACATTCAACATTTTTCCTCCGTATTTTTATCACGTCTTCGAGCAATCTAATTATGTACAGAAAATAGCTGTATTAGAAAAAAGTAAATATGCTTATTTATCACAAAAGTTTAAAAAAATGATAAAGTTCAGGGGAACATATGAAAAATAATCATTTTAAATTCCCATTGTAAATCTAAAATATTTCCTGTATATATATATGTATTTTATTCAATGTTTCAATAGCTGAAATATCTCTTTTAAATCGTTCGTTTCAATAAGAAATATTTCTATGTGATGTGTATTATTATTTTTATTATTATACTTTTTTTTATTTACTAATGAAATATAGAATTCAGTGAACAATATATTTTTAGAAAAACTTGAATACAATTTTAACAATTTATTTTTAGAAAAAACTTGAATACAATTTTAACAATTTATTAACAATGTGTAACCGTATATGTTCATTGATACTTATTTAAATACGTTTTTATAGTACAATCTTGTACTTATTCTTTCCTTAAAAACTATTTGGTTTCTTAATATATTTATTATATAACGTGTGTATTTCTGGGAAAAAATAATTAGTTATTTTTATTGCAAAATGTTTTTCGTGTCTAAAAAAATTTCATTTTTTATTTTTTACGCTTTTAGATTTTAAGAAAGTTTTATATCCGGATATTAACTTATTCTTTATTAAAATAGTAGAGTCAAAAAATTTTAACTGTAGTCAAACTGCAATTTTACTATTATTCGTATTTGCAAAATAACTACATATATTTATAAAGTAATATATTTATTTTTTAAAGGCTTTATATAAACATTTAACATAAATTCTTATTGAACATTTCAAACTTTGATTCCAATTCCAATTTAAGATAAGTTTTGTAAATCATTGTGTCAGTTTTAAATTCCATTTGTTTTTAATTTCCTTTAAACTTGTTTCGACTATGTTTTTGATGTAAAATGATACACATTTAACGGTAAAAGAGTTAAGAATACTTTTTGCATCTTTTAAATACATATAGAAAATATAGTTTATAGATCACATATAACAAAAATAATTCTAACAAGAATCTTTATTCAAGAAAGTGACATCGTAGTCCCACGACCTTTAAATGTTATTGACTCGGTCAATTAGCAAAAATTTAATTGAAAGGATTGTATTTATCAACAAATTTTGTAATTTGCTCAAACACTCGTATTAGCATTATTCCAGATAAAGTTTCGGGAAGATTTTTGATTTTAGTTTTTATAAAAAACATATCGTATTGTTTATTGTAATAAAATACATTCAATTTTTTACTACTATACTATTTTTTATTTAAAGTATTACTTTTTAAAAAAGCCAATGCTCCACTTATATTGTCCATTGCAGCGAATATGTGTTTGAAATGTTTCTTCATAATTTATATTCTTATATATATATATATATATATATATATATATATATATATATATATATATATATATATATATATATATAATGACAAATATTAAATCTAATCCTATATCTGAATTCAAACATAAAGATTCCAAATATTTATTTGTAAATTATTATTCTTTTAATTGCTTAATCAATTAATAAAATATAAAAAAATTTTAATAAATAATTTTAATAAATAATATTTTTATAAATAATAAATATTTTTAAATTAAAGGTTTCACCAAAATAACATGCTTTTTTACACTTCCTCTGTTGAAAAGAATTCCAATTAAATTCTCTGTTCTACTGCATTCATCTTACAAAAAAGAAAAAAGAAAATTCTTTCAAACTGCTTTCAGGATTCAAAATCATTTAATTCTTTCTGATTTTTTTTTCTTTCTATTTTTAGAACATGTCGCAAGTTTCCTCATCGTAGCATGTTAGATGTTCTTCCTTCGTGTACTCTGACGAAGACTTCTCTCGGATCCGGCAGGTGGTTTTGCACAATGGAACTTCTTTTGCTGTGTATCGATTATGCATTTGTATCGAGAACTGCGAATTTAAGAAGTCTCGGGTCTACTGCTGCTTTTCCAGAATGCCCGAAGAGTCCGAATTCGAATGTACTCGAGTGCCATTACTAGCCTTCCAATGTTCTTGAAATGTCATTTAGATGGAAATTTTAGAGGGACGTGTTCTGCCGAAATGTTAATTCAAAGCAAATTTGACTTTATTCGAAAACTTTTCAACTGTAGTGAGGCATTTAGTGCAAAAAGAATTTCAAGAAACTAGCTAATTAAGTAAATGTACATTGATTGCTGAAATAGGCTCAGTTTTAAAAATTAATTATTTTTAAAAAGGGATACTAATTCCGTTAACTGAATTTCATCTAACTCAATTGATAATACTAATGCAGTGCTTCTCAAACTTTCAATACTAGCGCCCCCTTTTCAATCACAATTTTTATCGCGCCCCCTTATACATAATAATTTACTGAATGCAATAATAATGCACTTTTACGATAAAACAACAATATTTATTATAAACCGTACAAATTCATGACATAAGTATTAAGTTTTGTACATGTTACTTTTAAGCAAAAAACAGTTAAATAATAGGATAATTACTAAGTTATTTTTCCTTTCTCTGATTTTTAAATTGGAACATATTACAAAATGCGGTGGTTGCTTAGAAGACAAAATATAGATATCAGCTAAATATAGAAGATGAACTCAGAGGGTCAATTTCTTATCTTAAAACTCCTTTCAAAAACTTTGCTCTGTAAGACAAGCCCATGGAAGTAGCTAATAATTATTAAACTTGTTCTTAATTTAGTATTAATTAATTAGTCATAAAATACTCTGTGCACCACTCATACATTAAAAGCAGTGTTTCTCAAACTTTCAATACTGGCGACCCAATTTTCAATCATAATTTTTGTCTCGCCCCCCTGTACAACAATAATGTATTTACTGCAATAAAAATGCACTTTGAGAGAGAGAGACGCTAAAGTTACAATACGATCTTAATTATAAACCGTACAAATTAATACGATAAGTATATTAAATTTTGTGTATATTTTAAGTAATATATATATTTTTAAAAAAATTACTTAAAATATATATTACTTAGAATTATGTTATTTTTCTCTTTCTCTAATTTTTAAATTGGAACAGATGGCAAAATGATGTATTTAATCAAAGATTTATTTCCTTCAGCATTCATTTCTCAAAGTACAAATGTCATTAGAAAAATAGTCTAGTCAATGTCGCTCTCTATCATATCCATCACATCTGGCATTATAGGGTACGTTTGCGTGAGTCTGGGCAACCTATCGGACGTCTGCGCAAAACATGTAAAAATGCTTTTCCTCGTACAATTCCAGTCAGTTCTGGTCGACTTGATACTCCTATAGCTACCGAATCTAGCTTGAATGCACATTTTTTTTAATTTCCACGTTAATTGTAATTCACGGTAATTACGTATTTACGGCAGTAGATTAAAACAATATCATACATACATTTTTAAGTCGTAAGTAAACATTCGACCATAATAAACAATCAACAAGTACACAGACGAACGAGCATGGTTCCGAAAATTAAATCAAGGCGATCTTCTCAAAAATACTTAAATTTTGGATTTACCACTACTGAAGTAAATGATGGAAAAAAGCCCCAGCTCGATATGTGTTAAAACTTACAAATCTGTAGAACAACATGTGAAAGTTGTTTTTAAAACATGTAAACTCATTTAGCTATGTTGGCAAAGAATTTTAAAAAGTATTTTCTGGATGAGGACAGCTTGGTAGCAAGTTACGAGTGGATTAGGGATCTATTTCAAGATACTCCAGAAGGGCTCTCAACTTCCGAAGAAGAAATCTTCATAGATTTCACATCCAGTGAAAAATTAAAAGGCAATTTTGTAATAAATCGCTCTTTGAATTTGGGGTAGAGGTGGATGAGGGATTATCTGTACTGAAAACAAAAGCACTTCATATACTATTACCATTTTCAACATCCTACCTTTTTCAAACCGGATTTTCTGCAGTGGATGCCTTGAAGACAAAATATAGATCTCAGCTAAATATAGAAAAATAACTCTTTAAGTGTCAATTTCTGATATTAAAACATTCCTATGAAAAACTTTCCTCTACAAGAAAAGCCCATGGAAGTCCCTAATAATTATTAAACTTGTTCTTAATTTAGTAATAAGATTGATTGATTGAATATTAACGTCGCACTGTTCAGCTGCACGAGGGCTTTTGACGACAGACCACGTAATTTTGGGCCATGGTCAAGTGAGGTGGATGACACCTGAGCTGGCACCCTTCTCTCCTAACTACCACACCACACCAACGGGAAAACGTTTCAACTCTCAACAGATTTAACATGCATCGCTGCCCTACATGGCGGGTCTTTAGTGGTACTGGGCTCAAACTCGTGACAAGGCAAGCCACGATCCGATACCTATACCACTCGGCTACCGCGGCCAAATTCAGTAATAAGAAATTATTTATAAAATACCTTCTTCAGTACTGATACATCAAACGTATACTGGCTGAAACACCGACTCTTCGCACGAGTTCATTTTTTAAAAAAATAAAACATTATTCTTGATATAATAGCTGAACTGTAAGGAGAGTAAAACTGTGTGCACGACATTGTATACAAAAATGTAAAATGATTTTTTTTTAGATAAATGCTATAATTGTAAATAACTGTTTAAAAGAACTGTAATTTTAAACCTCACACAATTAGCATTTAGAATTGATGTTAAATTATGAAAAAGAATATAAAATTCCGACGAAGAATAATTGTATTATTTTTTAACATTTAAAGCGAGAAGATATCAAAATGTTTTAACCCGGGAGCAGGCGCGTACTCGATACTAATATTAATGGTATTGTGTGGGGACTCAGTCACCCCAATCATTTGTTTAGAATTATTTTTACTGTACACGATACAAATCGGAATTCTAGTGAATATTTTAATTTATAGAAAGTATACTTACCTTCTTTCAAGGACTATTCAATTCTTTGATGATTTGAGAAAAAATCCAATAAAACTGAACTAAAATGATTCAAAAGTACAAGACCATAAAAAAGGACGCAAATCAGACACTTTTCAATTATCCTACAGAAATGTTAAACCAATCAATTCTTTTCCAAATATCGCAAAGCTCAATTATTTACAATTTCCCTAAGCGAAATGCAAACGCATAAAAGATGGGAGGGAACTAATATTGATAACAACCATACCATAAGATTGAAGGTCAATCAATTGATTAGCAAACGTACTATGCAGCCTGGCTGAAAAGTGAATCATGACTTACTTTTCTTTTTCTACAACTAATGTACAGTATTTCAATAATAATTTCAGTGGTGAATTGTTTATCTTAGAATTTTTCTCAGGGTCTGGGTTTCGTTTTTTCTTTTAACGAGTAATATTTTATGTTAAAACGTAATAAAAAAATCTCTCATTGAGGAAAAACAGCAAATAAAACAAAATGTTTTTTTCTTTAATTTGGTTTTGGGGTCAAAGATAGCTATTTAATGACGGAAAAAAGCCAGATAATAAATATAAATTATGTCAGTGTGTTGTTGTGTGTATTTTTTTTATTATGGAAGAAAGCATTTGGTTTTACTTCTCTTTCCGGTTTTTTTTTAAAAAAAAATCTTTAAATTCTCGATACGCTCGCGCCCCCCCAGGAGGGCGCGCCCCACACTTTGAGAAACACTGTACTAATGTTATCTTATTCGTGAAAAAGAAATTCACCTAATCAGACCCATTTCTCATCTTGATATCCTAAAATTTAAAGTTATACTAAAACTTCTAGAATAGTATTAATTACCGTTTTTGTTCTCTATTTTTATAAAAAAATATTAAAAAGTAATATTTTATGCATGGAAAAACGTTAGAAATTGGGAAATTTCGGTATGAGGATTGAAAGGGTTTTAAAGGATAAAAAAAATTCAAAATTGTTCTTAAAGTGTTTATTTCCCAACTGAGAAAGTATTTTGAAAAATGAAAGGACATTTAAAATCAGTGCAATTAATACAATCGTTTCATTTAAAAGTCAAAAATGAAGCACATCGATATATTCATTATAACTACCACAGTAGCAAGACACATTATTTTTCTATGAATATGTGGTAATGATACAAAAGAGTATAAGCCTTGTAAAAATTGTATACACATTTAACATACTCCCTAAAATAATGCTTTTAAATAAATTTCATCGAAACTATAATACTGGAAACGCTAGAGATGCTTTCTAAGCATTTAGAAACGAAGCATTAATTGGTTCATTATAAAATATAAGCATTATATATGAAAAAAAAACTATAATATTTGTTTGTATGCGTTTTTTTTAAACACTTCTAATTTATTTTTCAAATGGAGCTGCTGCGGATGGGAAATTGCCATTGCAAACTTAGTACATTCCTCGGTAGCTTGTATCACGTTTTAGTATAGCACCATATAGGTGGATGCCAATTTTGATTCGCAGTTTCCTCCCAAAAGGAAGGAATCAGAGCTTTAACGAGTTGACATTGCACAAGGAATTTTAGTTTGCCGAGAGCACCCAAGGTAAACAGGCCTTTTAGGGATTTTTAACATGCCGCATAATCATACGACATGGATGCCGGCGATTTTTTGCATTATGATGATCCACCGACTTGGGCACGGGGTTGAACCCGCAAAATTTGGCGAAGAAGGTCTTTTGTAAATGATGTACATCACCCAGCCGGTAATATATCTAATTATAGTGTAGGTATTTTGTTATACAATAGAACTTAAAAATTCCCAATTAGAGGGAATCAAAGAAAATAAACAAATAATTCGGATAAAATTAAGAATAAAGGAAAAAGAGAGAGAAAATATTTTTTTAATTATTCGATATATATATATATATATATATATATATATATATGTATATATATATATACATATATATATATATACATATATGTATATATATATAATGTATATATATATATGTATATATATATGTATATATATATGTATATATATATGTATATATATGTATATATATGTATATATATATATGTATATATATATGTATATATATGTATATATATATATATATATATGTACCGGGTGATCAAAAAGTCAGTATAAATTTGAAAAATTAATAAATCACGGAATAATGTAAATAGAGAGATAAAAATTGACACACATGCTTGGAATGACATGGGGTTTTATTAGAACAAAAAAAATAAAGTTCACAAAATGTCCGACAGATGGCGCTTCATCTGATAAGAAAAGCAATAATTATCATAACAAATTAAGACAAAGCAAAGATGATGTTCTTTACAGGAAATGCTCAATATGTTCACCATCATTCCTCAACAATAGCTGCAGTCTAGGAATAATGTTGTGAATAGCACTGTAAAGCATGTCCGGAGTTATGGTGAGGCACTGGAGTCGGATGTTGTCTTTCAGCATCCCTAGAGATGTCGGTCGATCACAATACATTTGCGACTTCAGGTAACCCCAAAGCCAATAATCGCACGGACTGAGATCTGGGAGGCTAAGCATGATGAAAGTGGCGGCTGAGCACACGATCATCACCAAACGACCTGAGCAAGAGATCTTTCACGCGTTTAGCAATATGGAGTGGAGCACCATCCTGCATAAAAATCGTACGTTCCAGCAGGTGTTTATCAGCCAGGCTGGGGATGATGCGATTCTGTAACATATCGATGTGCCGCTCACCCGTCACGGTAGCAGTTACAAAACCAGAATCACGCATTTCCTCGAAGAAAAAAGGCCCGATAACGGTAGATGTGGTAAATCCAACCCATACCGTGACTTTCTCGTCGTGCAATGGAGTTTCCACGACAGTTCTAGGATTTTCAGTAGCCCAAATTCTGCAGTTGTGGGTGTTGACAGACCCTCGGAGCGTGAAATGAGCTTCGTCGGTCCACAACAAGTTATTCAACCAATCGTCATCTTCCGCCATCTTTTGAAACGCCCACACCGGAAATGCCCTCCGATTCACGGAATCGCCAGATAAAAATTCATGATGCCGATGGATTTTGTACGGATAGCATCGGAGGGTACGCCTAAGTGCCAACCATACAGTAGTGTATGGAATGCCGGTGCGACGTGCGACTGCACGGGCGCTGACTTCCCCGTGCATAGACGAACCCGCTACAGTCTCCATTTAATCCTTAACCGTCTCAGCAGCATTCCGCCGTGTACTCGGTCGGCCACTACGGGGTCTATCGTCTAAACAACCCGTCGCTTCGAAATCATTCTCGCCACAGCTGCATTTGTCAACGGACCTTTACCCCTTCGAATCCCCTTCGTATGGCGATAGGAACGTAACGCTGCACTCTCTCTCTCTAGCACATTCCCCATTCTGATAATACAGTTTCACTAACAGTGCCTTTTCAGGTAACGTCAACATGCTGCGACTGCTGGTGCAACTGATTCTCTCTCATGACAGCCCCTTTCTACGCGATTTTCATGCGCAGTCACTAACGTTTTGTTGTCCAGCGCCATCTGTCGGACATTTTGTGAACTTTATTTTTTTTGTTCTAATAAAACCCCATGTCATTTCAAGCATGTGTGTCAATTTTTACCTCTCTATCTACATTATTCCGTGATTTATTAATTTTTCAAATTTATACTGACTTTTTGATCACCCGGTATATATATATAGAGAGAGAGAGAGAAAGAGAGAGAGAGATAAATATTAAAAATAGAAACCTCTGCTTAAGTAAAAACTCAAATATTTATAATGAAATAAATTAAAGGAAACCATTATGATTTCCTAACTGAAATCTATTACTCTAAATGTCTCATAAATTTCTAAACTTATCTTGAATTGGCCTACACTTAAATATTCCAGGTAAATATATTGAACACATTAAGTTTTATGTAAGTCCTAAAACATAAACATTAGAGAAGTACTTTTAAGTTTTCAAAACTGCAATTTTGTTATAAAACTTGTACTATATTTTTAATTAAAATGTGCTGTACTAATTCTTAAAATTTTATTTAAAGTTAACGTTTTTTGAAAAAGATCCAAATTTCAATATTAATCCAATAATTTCATTTCCTTTTTATCACTTTATGATGCTTTAGGAATAAAATAGTATTAGTTAAAGAAAATGATTATATTTCTATTAATGAACTGAATTAAATAGTAAGTAAATAAAAAATTGTAGGAAAAGGTAATTCATATTTCCATTCTTATTCACAGTTTTGTCAGTACTTTTTATATGTATAGTGATAAGAGCTATAGATTAGTAAAACAAAAAAAGGGAAATTTTTGTTTTATAACTATTTCTTTTACATAATTCAAGTAACAGTTAATGATGGATTATACAAAGTCGTATCATGACAAAATGGTGATTATTATTTATTGTATTTATTAGCGTACAAAGCATTTCCATTCTTATATTTCAGCATATTTATATCCTTCCTTCAGTATTCATTCTTTCATTGATATTCATGCCATTCATGTTGTTTATTTAATATTAATAGATTGTATGAATATGAAGCTTATTATTCATCATACGGTGGTCTCTGATTTATATGTTATTAGTCAAGATTTACTGTTTAGATGATGCAATTTCTTCATCTTTTGGTTTTCGCAAAAATGAAATATAATTATTTTCAGCAATGCTTTTTAATCATTAAAATTATAAATTTAGGAGTATAAATTTATTTTTAACTTAACTTATTATTAAAATAATATAGAGTTTTTCTGAATTATATCAGGTTTAAACTGGAAAAAATAAATGATCGAAAACAACATTTAATTCTTTTCTATTGTCGAACTGCCCTTGTTTGTAAAATAACAGAAATAAAGTAAAATATTGAAAAATATGAAAACAAAACCGAAAGGAAAAATTGAACAGAAATCATTGACAAGTTTGTATTATTTTCGGTTGCCTAAATTATAAATATTAAAAAGATACACATAAAGTTAATTTTTGTTAAATATTTGCTTGTAAATATTTGCTAGTACAGAAATATAAAGCTTGCATATTACAAAAATGCATGAAATATAAAATAAATTGAAAAGAAAGTTAAAATAGATTTTAGCGTATTTATTTTTATCCAGTCATTATTTTGCTTGTAAAGTCCAATCAACTTAAAAATTATTGTTCTCGATTCCAAAAAGTCCGATATTTATTTATAAAGTTATAATACTTCAAATAAGATAAGTTGTTTTTAAAATATTCAAGTTCTCTTCTTCCAAGAGTTTTTTTATTTCTTAAAGCGTTTATTATGGGAGGAAACCGTAGCGTTTTAAAAAAATAAATTTATAACTTATTTTGAAATCCTTCATGAATCATACCAATAGTTTAAATTCAAGACAATTATAATATATTAAAAATAACAATGAACTTGAAACAAATAAATCAAATAAATGCTTCATGTATGCGTGTGTTCGTATGTACGAATGCATGTATATATATATCTTGGTACCTATGTATACAATCTTGGTTCCTAAGGCTAAGAGTTTGCTATTGTACTACTGTGGCTAATATTTCCTACTAACTTTCTTACTGTATATATATATATATATATATATATATATATATATATATATATATATATGTATATATATGCAGTCGGATCTCTATTTAACGAAGTCACTAAATTCCAAAAAAAAATCGTTATATGGAAAATTTCTGATACAGAGGTTCATCTTCCAATACACTTTATAAACCACAAAAAATAAATATTAAATTCATAAACAATACATATTAAAAAGTAATTATTCACACTATTTGCAAAATAATATCTATTTATTTTATACATCTTACCCATCAAAAAAAGAAAGAGAGAAAACTACAAGGAAAACAAGAAAAAAGAATTTCGAGGAATATACTGTATTTTCAGTGTTAAGAAAATAACTTAATATTAAAAATAACGAATTTTAAAGACATTTTATAATTTTAAGTACAGAAGTAATTTTAAACAATCATTCCTTTATAACTAAAAATTCTAAACATTTATTACACAACATGTGTCCTTAAATTTAATTACTCATAAAATCTGTTAATTTTGTTTGAGTTTTTTTATTTGAAAAAATGCTTTGTTTCATAATACTCCTCACATTCTTGCAATGTATCAAAATTCTCTTCGGGCGTATTTTCTTCACACTGCAATCCGAGTCGAATGTTCTCAAATGAATTTATCATTGTATCATGCAAAGGCTGATCAACACTCCAAATGAACGGAGACCAGGTCACGGGCAATGGGACGTGAGACAACTCCATTGAAGGTGAAAGGGAAACGAAAGATGTGTCTTCTGAACAGGACAATAGGGTTAAATGTTGCACTTGGATGTAAAGCTTAGAATTATATTGCTCAAGGCTAGTTAGGCACTTAATAAAACTAATTCATGATTTATGAACACCGTAAAATGTGTTAAAAGTGATAATAACTTGTAATATCCAGAAATACTTAAAAATGGGGGGACTGTATCACACGAAAAAAGTTCGTTCTATAGAAAATGCACTTCACTATTGGGAGGTTTTTTTGCGAAGAAAATTGTGAAATGTCCTTGGTTCCAGGAAAAAGTTCGCTATATAGAAAAATTCGCAATACAGATTTAGACTGTATATATATATATATATATATATATATATATATATATATATATATATATATATATATGTGTGTGTGTGTGTGTGTGTGAGTGCGCGCGCAATAATAATAATATACCCAAAAATAAGTAAAGGGAAAATGTATTCTTTAATTAAGGAAAAGTTAAAAATAATTATCCTAAAATCGACAAAAATTTGATTTCAGATAATTATTTTTAAAGACACAAATGTCAACCAACATATTTTTCTTCTATTTTTTAAATTCGTTTCTCTTTTATACGTTCTGGGAAATTAAGTAACACATGTTCAAGAGTTTTAAAAGAATGTATTATAACGCCATACTTTATTAAACAGACGAAATTTAAAAGGAAGTAAATTTTGAAATAAGTATAACCAATCACGAATAGAATTACATTAAAATTTATTGCAAATGAAAATTTATTTCATTTCTCTCAATTTGTATATCATATTACGCTATTTCAATGTTACTATATTTCACTTAAGTTTTTAGAAATTTTTAAGTCTACATGGTTTTTAATTTTTCCTAAAATCACCAAAGGTGTATTAATGATGAAACTTTATTCTTAAAATATTATGCCTTTAGTTTTATAATTTAATAGGTACACATATTATGTATTTTAAAGTTTAATTAAAAAATAAAAATTAAGTAACTTTTTTAAAAATTTTCATATTTATTTCGATATTAATAATCAAAAATACTAAACTTCTCTATTTGTAAATATTTAAATCCTGTCAGTTTACTTTTTTTTACTAAACTTCCTTAGGTGTTCTGACATTTTTTAACATTCTTTTAAACATTAGTTATAAATATATATTTAACACCACCACAATTTTAGAATAAAAATGTATTGCTTAATGTTTAATTTCTAAACTGAAATTGAAAATGGAAAACATAATGAAAACTGTATTTCAATTAAATATTAGTATTTTTTATTGAAACAAAAATCGAGTTAGCGTGCTTGGGATTTCCTTTTTGTGCTAAAAACTCTTATTTCAAATAGAGTTAAATCAAATATGTCTGAAATTTATGTAATTTTAAATATTTGTTTCTGAAGGTTTTTTTTGTTAGAATAAAGAAAATAGAATTTTAATTTGAAAAGCAGTCACATTAAGAAATTCTTATTAAGGCACTTACAATTTTGTAAGAGAAATTTAAGAAAACATTGTGAAAATATTTAGAAAGAAAGTAATATTATTATATACTCAGAACATTATACGCAGAAAATAATAAACTATTTATTTAAATTGGAATATAGTTCTACTCGTATGCTCAAAACAATCCTATACACTTGAATTTAAAATAAAATTATAAAGAATGTTTTTAATATTTACGTAAATAGTATATTGATTTTTATTTAAGTTCGATTTGTTTTCTTTTTCTAAACAAGAGCATGCAAATGATTCGAACATTTTATATCTTCAACTTAAATCAAAATTATTTTTAACCTTTAATATTTCAGGCTTACGAAAACAGGTATTTTTGTTTTGTTTCCAAGGCAATCAACAAATAGAGAGTTCTATACTATGTAGAAAATCAAAAAAGAAAAAAGAAATGAACTATGTAACTCTCTAGGAGGGGCACATTTAACTATTGTTTTAATTATTAGAATTGCATTAAAATTATATATATATATTGCCTATTTATCTATAAATTATAAAGACATATAATCGTGCTAGTTTTTGTCATTTCAAATATAAGTCAAATGCTTTTTATTGAAAAATGAATATAAAATACTTTTAAATGTCTATTTATCGAAATTTAATTGATATATATTTTAAAGATATTGTTGTACAAATGCTTTGCACATGGTAAATTGCCCGTAATGTTTTTAAGTATATTGTATGTTAATTGTGTGGAGAGAATAAAATAAATAAGATAATTTTTCAAAATATTTTTTGATGGAGCAACATTTTACAATTTGTTATTGAACCTTTTATTTAATTTACCTTCTCGAGAGTTTCTTTTAATTAAAATACAAATTTAAAGAAAAATTTTCGTATTTCTTCTTTTTAATTTTTTTTTATTTTTAAAGGGGATAGTAAATAGCAGATTATTATAAATATATCTCCATTTAAAATGAATCCAGCTCTTGTAAACATGGAAGTAACTAAGAACTGAAAGTTATAGTTAAATACAAAATACTTTTGAATCATGATGAATTTTTTAAAATTCGAAAATTTGAGAACATTTTGGCTTTACATATCATTTATACCTGGTTTTAAGAAAATATAGCTTTAAAATTGAAGAACATATTTTTATCATGCGAGTGATTTCGAATGCAGATTCCATTCGTATATTATGCTTTACAGAGAAAAGAACTCATTTTATATTTTTTGAGCGTAAAAGGAAATAAAACTAGAAACATTTCAGAAATTTGACCCGGTAGTTTAAAATTCCAATGTAAGTGGTTTTATTTATAAATCTGATAAATAAAATATTAATGAGACAATTTTTATACTCGGAGTTTTTGAATTTTTCATTGACCATTAAAAATAAAGGATTGCCTGCATTTTTATTTCTTTTTAGAAAGTTATAACTACCAAAAAATGTTTATATATAATTTTTTTTTCAAATAAAGAGTTCTAATTGTATTAATTCATAATCTAACCGCATTAACATATTTGATGCTAGATTCCTTGTAATTTCAAATGTAATAATAATTTTTGTAACGTAATCAAGAACACAATTATTTCTTACGCAACTTAATTAAAAGTAGAGACATATAACATTAGAATCACTATATTTTTATTATGCATTTATGTGTAATTATGTTTAAAAAAATACATCAAAATATTTTAACCCAGACATATTTCAGAATATATTTTTTCATTTGCTATGATTTAGATTGAAATATAAACATGTGTTTATGATTAACGCAAGAAAGATCTTGATCTAATCTTTAAAAATAGAATGTATCCTTAGATATAAAAACTTCTGTTATTAGTACTCATATGCATAATTTAAAATAAAATCTTTATGGACAGATTTTGGATGCATCCTAACAAAATTCAGTATATTAGCTCTGATTTTTAACAGAAAAACTCAGAAAAATAAAAATACCAAACAGTATTTATTAAGAATTTTAAAATATTTGTTACTTATCATTCTGATTATACTTTGAAATGGTTAAAAGATTTATTTTTATTTATCTATATTTTTATCATTTTACATAATTAGTACCCTAATTTAGTTATATTAAATATATTATGTGTTTAATTCTGTTGTTATGTGAGTTTTCTAATTTAAATATTTTAAGTTTACTTTTGATTCTCCAGAAATTTTGCAAATTTATGTGGCATGTGAATTAGCAAAACTAATTTACAATATCCAGATAAAAAATTTATGTACAAGTATATTTTAATTGAAGTTTCCAGTGTATCACAAGAAACGTTGAGGATTAAGCTATTGTCACTATCTCTGATGAGATACAACTCAGCCAAATGTCTCACTCTAAGATATATAATTATCGAGGGAACCTAACTCCAATACAATTCTCCGATACTTGGAAATCTGGGAATCTAATGATGATAATGGGCGTTTGAAGCAAGTTGATGCAAAATTGCTGTTAAAATCTATTCAACTATTCCACATAAAAGTACATTGCCATATAGTATGAAAAATACGAGTTTTGCAAATAGATTTTGTTCGTAATACTATTTTCATGTAATTTCTGTATCATATATTCCAGCGTATTACGGGAACCTATACTTCCAAGCTGCAATTTAAAATTTTAAAACATATTTGCCTATAATATGCATCTTTTCTTACAAAAAAAAGCTGAAATATACATGTGGAATGCTCGTATCTTTCCGATTCTACGTATAGTGTATGAGTGCATAATGAAAATAAACCTGGCATATTTAAAATCATTGAAAAATAAGTATACCTAAAAATATGTAAATGGAAAAGAAGATTAGTGTTTATTTATGGGTTAAAGTAATAGTGCTGGGAAAAGGGGTAAAACAGAATTTGTTGATATAAAAATTAAGTAACGGAAGACGAACTCTTTAAGTTATTAAAAAATAAAAGTTTACAAGAAAAGTTTATATTAAATAAATAGTATTTAAACATATATGCAGATATCTACTTTTTTGTACAAATATCTTGTGTTTATTTTTAAAACTGTCATTTTTATATCCGGTGTATAACGTGCACCTGTAAAGTCTCCTAACTTATTTTTTGTGTGTTAAAAGTACTCTTTGTGCGGGTATATACGGTAAATATTAATTTTTAAATTAAGATATCTTTTTAAAAAAGCTTTATTGAATTTATTTTTTGTGTTAAAAGTACACTTTGTACGGGTTGTTGTTTTCTGATGCCACCTGTCTGACGTAGTCAGATCGAGGCCCACGAAATTCATCGTGGCATGGACAAGAGGTACGCCTGTCGTTGGCTTTGAGAACCATACAGGTGACAGTACGATTCAGCTCGGCGAAATTCCCCGAAGGGACGATAGATGGCGACACGACCTCTATCTCCACCTCCACAATTTCTGCATGTAAACTGAAGGGGAGGGAAATATTCTCCAGTCTCTGCGCTCGTGATTAAGCCCACAACACTACGGACCCACTGATTTAACGAGCACGTACTCCGTGTGTACTCGGAGGGTGTTTGGTGGCATCGGGCATCGAACCCAGGCCTTCCGGTCTGGAGTCCGATGCTCTAACCACTAGGCTACCCACGGCCCCCTTGTACGGGTAATATACGGTAAATATTAAACTTTTAAATTAAGATATCTTTTTAAAAAAGCTTTATTGGATTTATATATTACATTGTTCTTATATTTATTATTATTATATTTATTATTGTTATATTATTATATTTATTATTGTTATATTATTATATTTATTATTGTTATATTATTATATTTATTATTGTTATATTATTATATGTATTATTGTTATATTATTATATTTATTATTGCATTATTAAATTTATTAATACTATATAATTACATCTATTATTATTAAATTAATACATTTTTCATGTTTATTGAATGAAACAGTGTAAAAAAAAGTTTGGTGACAATATTTATGTAACTTAGTTTTGTAATCTGTATGTGTATACAATTTGAAATAACTTACATTTACAAGTTAATTAAATTTACTATTTTTCTTTATATATATTGTTACGAATTTTGCATACAGAATACTTAAAATAATGTATATAATTTTTATTTGTATGTATAATACGTTTATGGTACTCCATGTTGTATTAATTTCATGTTAAAATTGTAATATTAACAAGCCACGGCTTTCCTTACAATGTGATGGTAATTCAATAGGAACTTTGCGTAGAGCAAAGTTGGCATCATTTTTGGTGATCATGCTGGCAACTTGATGGCCATTTTTGACGAGTTCGTGACCCATGGATTCTTCTGAAAATAAATGGAGAAATCTAATATCACGATTTATGACATAAGCGGACGTTTTCGAAAAGAACCCATGAGACCTAAAAATTGGCAGTTGCTCAAGGAAAATGAGTCAGTCTTGTTTTGACCGTTGAAGAGTAATATTGATATGACCGCGAAGAGGGGACCATGTTTTAGTTATTAATTCGGCTGTTGAGTACTTACTTACTTACTCCAGAGAATCGAGCTCACTCAAAGGGTTTAGAGCTGCATCCGACCCTCCACGCGCGCGAGAAGTATTTTATCTTCAAATTAAATGAAAAACATGTACAAAAAGGTAACTTCCCCAAAATTCTTGAGAATTGGGGGAAGAATACAGAAAAAACGTTTAACAATTACAATGCAAATACAAAAAAAAAACACTTAACAAACACAGACAAGAAGACACACACGTGCTATCTTCTAAGGAGAAGAAAAGATCCTGAAACAGACATAGGGCACGAGGTGTGAAAAAGAGGAAAAATAAACAGGAAACAAAAAAAAATATTTTTGAACCATAATTCCAGTTGGCGCCAACACTTCCTTTTGTCGTTAGATTTTTTTAAAAAAGCACTGGAAAGATGATTTTTTTTAGATTTCTTCTTCCAATTATATTTTTAAGACACTAAAAAGAGAAAGAGGGGGAAAAGGAGAGGGGAAACAGATAAGTTATTGAATTTTATTAAAGATACCATTTTTGCTAAAAGAGAGAGAAAAAAACAAACAAGAAATTAATCTTAAAGAAAACCCAGAATGATGACTAAGGGTTAAAACAGGAAGCTGCAATAAATTATGGGAGGGGAACAAAAAAGATTTAAAGGAATAGCAAGAACCGAAGAGGGAAAAGGGAAAGTTAAGCCAAATTGTCACATATGGATTTGGAAATAGCAAAGCAGGAAATTAATTTGTTGTGAATAGCACGATTATTAATAATAGAGTTGACCCAAGGATAGAGAGCGTTCGGGATGGGGTTAACAAGATGGTGATCAGAAGTGAAGGGGCAGTGGAATACGTAATGGTCGGCGTCTCCAGGCGACCCACACAGGCAATTTGGAGAGGGAAGGAGATTGAACCTGTGCAAGTAAGCGGGGAAAGGCCCATGATTAGTTAGAAAATGGACCAGATATTTAGAAATGGGAAGAATGTTTAATTTAGGATTATTGAAAAAGCGCTTGACCCTTAATCCAGTATTGCAATCATTCCAAGAGGAGGTCCAAGACTCTAGGATAAATTTATTTAAGGAACTGGAGAGGAAGGAGCGAGGAGCGGGAACCGAAAACACTTCACCATCATATACAGCCTGTTTTGCATAAAAATCGGCGTAATCATTATAAAGGTTATTGTTATGAGCTTTGACCCAGTAAAGATTGCAGTAGCTTCTGAATTGAAACAATTTGAATTTAATGGAATTGAGATAACTGAATTTACTTGTAAGATTATTAAGAAAGATAACAGAGGAGAGACTGTCAGTATAAATATGAATTTTAGTATTATGATGAACTGCCCAACAGAGTCAGAGACCGATGGCAGAGAACTCTGCCTGAAAGACCGAGTTAAAATCCTGAATTTTAAAGAGATATGTTTTAAAGGGAGAGCCCCCAAAAAATACACACGGAGAAAAAACATTGGAATCGATTTTGGATCCGTCAGTATACACTTCCCACTCAGATGGGCCCTCAAAAGTATTAATGGGAAAGGAAAGAAAATCGGGAAGGATCTGATGAAGAGAAATAAAAGAGTCCAATTTCGTAGCTGGGATAAGACCTGGAAGGAGATCGTTCCTGTTGTTCCAAAGTTGGAATTTAAAGTAGAGAGAGCGAATAACAATATGAATGGGGGGGGGAATGCCTGATAGGATATTAAGAGCGTCAGTAGGGGAGGTTTTATAGGCTTTAGTGATTTTTAATAAGTAAATCCTCTGAATAGATTTAAGCTTTTGGACCTGGATAGAGGTCAGGGATCCACCCCACACTCCTGCTCCGTAGGAGATGATTGGTTGAACAACCGAAGTATACCAAAGTTTCATTAGGGAAATATGCTGGTGATTGAAATTTTTGGAAACACGATAAAAGTTGGAAGAAATCCAGAGAATCTTATCTTTGATAGAATTTATATGGGGAGTCCAAGATAAGCGATTGTCAATGTTGACACCCAAGTATTTGTATGACTTAGAGATATGGATGGAATTGGAACCAATTTTAAAAATGGGATTCCTCCTGAAGGTCATGCTTCCTCGAAAACCACGGCATTGAAGAAAGGGACACATCTGAAAACAACTGAAACGGTTTTAGCAGTTGCTATTGACAAATTGAGCTCAGAAAGCTTAGAATTTACTAAACTAAGGATTTTATTAGTATTATCTTCAAGTTCCCTTCGTGAAAGGCCAAAAGAGACAACTGCGAGATCGTCCGCAAAGGCTTGGAGAAGAAACAGTTCAGAGTTAAGAGAAAGGATAGGATTAAAATAAATATTCCAAAGAGTTGGTGAAAGAACGGACCTTTGCAGGCAGCCTTTAAAAATTTGTTTTTTAATGGTAAAAGTATTATCAGTTTAGATAATTACCCTGTTAGTGAGGTAAGAGTGAATGAATTTCTGAAAGTGACGAGGAATAGGGTATGAATGAAAAATATGGAAGACAGTCGACCAATCAACGTTGTCAAAAGCAGATTTGATATCAATAAACGTAGAAGCAGTATGTTTATTCACCCTGGTATTTTTAATGTGATGCACTAATTTGTCCACGGCCTCAATGCAGCTGCGGTTTTCCCTAAAGCCGAACTGAGATCTATGGAGAATATTATTCTTAGAAATCCAACGGAGAAACCTATTAAGAAAAATTCTTTCTAAAATTTTGCCAAATGTGGAGAGCAAACAAATTGGTCGATAGGAGAAAGTAGACAATGGGTCACGCCCGGGCTTTAGTAAAAATTTAATTTTTGTGTTCTTAAAAATTGAAGGGAAGTGATTAAATTGGATGAAGAGGTTAAAGAATAGAAAAAGTAAGTTAGGGAAGGAGTTAGAAAGAGCTTTCCAAATAGCATAGTCAATTAGATGAATACCCAAGGCTTTACCCCCACGTAGCTTCCGGAAGACGACTTCAACTTCACTGGGGCTCAGGCATGAAGGAGGAGAGCAGTCATTGAAGACAAGAGGAATAGGAGAAGATCCAGAAGGGAAATGAGAATCAAGAAGAAGGCTAACATTACTATGGAACAAAGAGGCAGGATCGACAGTCGAAATCTGATGAAGATTATTTGGGCTGGATAACTTTCCGAAAGCTGCTTTAAAAGTAAATACAAAATTATTAGAATTCGTAGAACAGAAATACTCCCAAGCTTTATTCTTGGTGTCAATTATTGACTTTTTATAGTTGGCCCTGAGGGCTTTGTACCTGGAGCGCATGGAGGCAATCTCGTCGACCGACATGCCCTGCGTAGTGAGAGAGGATGAGTTAGAGCTAGGGAATAATCTTTAATATACTTGTTTTAGACGCTGAGAGTTGTGTCCGAAAGCCGTAAAAATTGGGAAGGCCTTCTGAAATTTATTCTGCTGATATAACTGTGTATTTCAAGGATTGTTTTTTGACAATAAATTTCCATTGCTCCTGAAGAGCTGGCTTGCTCTTTGTGACTAATTTACATAAGATCCTCGAACCACGATCAACATAACATTATTATTTCTTCTTTGCGAAGATGCATTTGATTCTTAATGCGATTTAGTATTCGGGGTCAATTTAAAAATTAAAAGCACTTAGAGAGGAAAAACTGAATCTTTATTATATATATATACAGTTCCTGGCCAAATTATTAGACGAATAATATAATTATAATTAATTATCTTATAATTAATTGTTTCATATAAGTTTATATGCAATACTTTCACATTTAAACATAGATCCAATGGATTTTTAATGAGGAAATTTATTACATATTTTGTATTTGTATTTATTTTTTACACATAACAACACAAAGTTAATAAATTCTCACGCGAACGTAAACAAGTCTAAACCTGCTCGAGTCGCGTTCGCACATGCTTCAGTTGCAGACGTGTTTCTGTGGGTTAATGTGCTTTGTTTGTTAAGTTAGCAGTTTTATATTGCGCAGTTATTTCTTTATTTCATGTGTGGCGTTTAAATAATCAGTTTGTACATTTTCAGCATGGGTAAAAAAGGCGATCTTCTCCCTTGTAAGAAAGCAGAAGTAAATGCCCTTGTGAATGCAAAATTGTTTTCAAATCATGAAATATCACCAAGGTTGAAAGTTTCTGAATCTAGTGTACGACGCATAAAGAAGAAAATTGTCAGGGGAAGAATTAAGCCCCAAAAGAAAGAAAAAATGCGGCAGAAAGCCTATTTTCAACCCAAGGTCAGAAAGATCTTTAAAGAAAATTTGCATTGAAAACGGATTTGCTACCACAAAAGTGATAAAATCGCAACTTCAAGATATTAATGTGAATGCTTCTGAACGCACTGTTCGAAGAAAAATAAAAGATTTAAATTTTAAGACCTGCCTCCCCACCAGGAAGCCCATGTTTAACCCCTGCAATGAAAGCAAAGCGTCTGAATTGGGTCAAACAGTGGCGTGATAAAGACGTGGACTTCTGAAGATCGGTATGTTGTTATAATTTATTCACAAACGAAGTGTTTAACCATTTTCTACGATTACAAAAGGAACAGCAAATATGTTTATTTATTATTTTTTTTATTTTTGAAAGGTCTGCTTCAGTGATGAAAGCTCATTTGAAATTTTGCAGAACAAAGCTCAGTTTGTGCGTCGGTCGTCGTGGAGAAAAGTTTCATTCTGACTGTGTTGTTCAGACTGTGAAACACACTACAAAAATAATGATTTCGTCAGTCATCAGAGGCAAGGGTACTGGACGTCTGTACGTGATTAAAGGTATGATGCGGCAAGACCAGTACAAAGATGTCTTGCAAAATCGCTTGATTCCGCAGCTGGAAGAATGGTTTCCAAATGGAGAATCATACATTTTATGCAAGATGGAGCTCCCTGCCATACATCTCGGTCTATTGAAGCTTTTTTGGCAGAACAAAATATCCCTCTGTTGGATTGGCCGGGTAATAGCCCTGATATGAACACAATTGAAAACGTTTGGGAGTTAATGAAAAGATAAGTGGCTAAAGATGTGATTACAAATAAAACGCTGCTCTTAGAAAGAATAATTCATGTGTGGAATCAACCTTCTCAAATGCAGGAGACAGTACAGTCTTGTATTGATAGCATGCCGCGCAGAATTGAAGCTCTCATAGCGGCTAAAGGTGGCACAACAAAATATTAATATTTAATTATATTTGTTCCTGTTTACTTTCAAAAGTCAATAAATACATATTTTTTCTTTAATGATGATGTTTTATTTGTGATAATAATAGATTATTAAATTGACAACCAAAAAACATACACTGTATCAGATAAATACAAAAAACCTATATAGTATCACCTGATAATTAATATTTTTCATAAAATCTTATAGTGCGTCTAATAATTTGGCCCCTTACTGTATATATATATATATATATATATATATATATATATATATATATATATATATATATATATATATATATATATATATACGAAATGATTATCGGATATATATGACTAAACATTGTTACTAACCACGTATTTCTACTTTCTTTTAAACTAATATGTTTAATTTCATACAAAGAATTTTATGCGAGGAGAAAAATAGTAATGGATTTGGTTTTAAAATATACATATATCCAAAAATTGGAATATAAATTTAAATTTACGAAAATCTTTATCATATTTTACTTCTACAGATATATTTCAATAAATAATCAAATAATTAAAATAGTCTAGATTTCATACAGAAAGTCATAAGGTAAACCCTATTTTCATGAAATACCATTAACTGATATAAATAAGGTTCTTATAAATACACTAACAAATGTTGTAACATGCAATTCATTGTATTTGTTTTAAATTTCATGAAGTACATTTTGTCTTTCAATTGTATTAATGATATCCTGTAAGGCATTTGAGTAATATACTATATTTTATAAAAACAAATGACCAGTTTTTTCGAATTAATTATTTTTTTACTTAAGGGCTGTTGGAAACCTAAAAAACATTTTTTTTTTCAATTTCAGATTATTGCATTTTAAAATTCTTTAACTCGTTGCCTTTTCAAAAGTACCTCATTTTAATCGCTAGCACAATTAGAAGTGCGAAAATTTTGTTTTTAAAAAATCATCTAAACGCACGTCACCGATTTAAATGGAAAGAAAAAAGGTAAACACACACATTGCACTTCCTCTTTGGCCAGCTAGAAGTTTGAGGTCATTTAAAAAAATTTTTCGTGATGCTAGCTGCCAAGCCTCAGTTATTTTTCACCCTAAGAACAGTTTCAGAGATACAATAATTATACGTTCTTTACATTTGTATTTTTGAAGAAAATCGTTCGTTCAAACGCTGTTTGTTTTGCTCAAGTTGTGTTTATAGTAATTAGACCTGCTTAGCTCTTTACAACGCTAGTATTAATTTGTTATATTTAAAATGCCTAGATCTAGCGCAAAGATTTAAAAAAAAGGTGAGGTAATTTTAATCAAGGCAGAATAAGTAATTCCGAATCAACAGTGAGAAATGATTCTGTACCACAACAGTCTTCTGCTTCTAACAGTAATATTTCTGTTTCAGAAAAAAAAAACTTAGCAATTTAAATAATTCATACAAAAGTGAGTTTAATAGTGGATTTAAAAATACTATTGTGGATTTGAATGTTTTAGCTGGTGTGTTTTCTGAAGCTGTCAAAGGTTTACAGTGTGGAGCAAAAGGACTTAACCTTTCCTGTGAAGAAAATTGTTCCGGTGGAGCTTTTGAACTTGGTATAATCTGTGATTTTTGCAGTTATAGCTACAAGTTTTGTTCCTCCAAGAAGTGCAAGGCTGAAATTGGGAAACCCAGCACCTACGAAATAAACACCAGGATTGTTTATGCAATGAGATGCATAGGGAAAGGTGCAGAAGCTGCACGAATGTTTTGCGGAATCATGAACTTACAACCCCCGCCGACAATGTTCTCGAAATACAATAAAATGCTGTTAGGTGCAACTAAGGATGTGTCTGATGCAACGATGAAAGATGCCGTAGAAGAAGCTGTACACAAGAAAACCAAAATATTAGGGACATTTCTGTGACGGTTGATGGAACATGGCAAAGGAGAGGATATTCCTCCATGAATGGTGTCGTGACAGTTACGAGTGTGGACACAGGAAAGGTAATTGACACTGAGATATTATCTAAACATTGTGTTAACAAAGATAAAAAGAAACATGGACCGGTCTTCAAGGAAAACTTCGACGAGTATAGTGGACGAATGGAAGTCGATGGAGCTCTATCGATATTTCAGCGCTCTGTTCAACGCTATGATGTGCGTTACACGAAATCTTTAGGAGATGGTGACTCGAAAGCTTTCGATAACATTGTGAAAAATAAAATATACGGTGATAATTGTACGATCACGAAACTTGAGTGTATAAGCCATGTTATGAAATGGATGGGATCTCGCCTCCGACGTTTCAAAGCAAAGATGAGAGGCCAAAAATTGTCAGATGGCAAGGCATTATATGGAAAAAATAGATAAACGGAAGCATCTATTGACCAATTACAAATACATTATGGTCTTGCCATTCGAAGAAATTTATCAAGTGTGAAGAATATGTGACAGGGTATATGGGCAATATTTCCTCACAAAATATCAACGGATGAAAATCCACAACATGGATTTTGTACATCAGGTCCTGACACGTGGTGCCGTTATAAGAAGGCACAATTGGAAAATAAAGTTTACCACCACAAACATAAACTTCCAGTTGCTGTTGTGGAAGCCATTAAGCCTATTTTTAGGGATCTTTCTGAACCAGAGCTATTGAAAAAATGCTTACATTGAAACACGCAGAATCCGCATGAAAGTATTAATAATGTTATTTGGTCTCATGTCCCCCAAAAGACATTCGTATACTTAAAAACACTTTCCTTTGGTACGTATGATGCTATTGCATCCTTTAATAAAGAGAATGCAACTAAGTTGGATATTTTGAAAAAACTAAACGTAGAGCCTGGATATTATGCGATATGCTGCATGGAACGCCTCGACAAAGAGAGGATTACAAGGGAAAGATATGCCAATTTGCAAAAAAACTAAGGAGGTCAGAAAGATAAAAAGAATTAAAATAATTATACAAGAGGGTGAATTTTCAAAAAATGCTGAAAATTTGGAATATAGAGCTGGAATGTTTTGATAAGGTGATTTTTTTTATAAAAATGTGTTTTTCTCAAAATGTCATTTTTGAAGGTTCGATGTACCTTTTCTTAGAAAGTATATATCTTATGTCCACAAAATTTATATGACACATTCTTTGTATGTTCTAGTATTTACTAGAATGAGCTTTTAGCAAAATTTTGTATATATTTTTTTATACATTTTTTTTTGTCGAAAAATTTTGTTTTCTCAAAATATATCAAATAAAAATTTTTTTAAAAAAAACTAATGAATTTTTTTAAAAAAGCTCATTTCAGTATAATATTAAATCTATGTTTAACTTATGAAAAAAATTTGGGGGTTGTATTTACAACAGATTCTTAGAAAAGGAACATTGAAAAAGGGCTTTTTAACATTATTAGTATAGGGCGTTCCGATACTTCTTAATGTTCTCTGCCAAAACAGAAAGTAATAAATTTTTTGAAGACATTGAAAGAAATTATTTACAATATTTTTTGTAAAACGTAAGCACTTAGTGAGTGGAAAAAGCATCTTTTTTCTACCTCTTCACATGTATTATGTTTCGAAAAGATGTCTAAATTATTTTTGTCATACCAAAACATCAAACATTATGGGATTATAAAAACGATAAAAAAATTAAATTAAATTTCGTTTTTAGTTATGTTATGCATGTATAGCAGGATATTTCACAATAGTTCGTTAAAACAACCTGTCCCAATGAAGATATGGGTCGGCTGTAAACATATTATGGTTATGTGTTACACAATCAAAATACTCGAATAATCACGGTTTAGCATACGCCAGTGCTTCTCAAACTTTCAATACTGGCGCCCCCTTTTTGATCACAGATTTTATCGCGCCCCCCTTATACTTTAATAATGTACTGAATGAAAATAATAATACACTTTGACGCTAAAGATACAATAGGCGATCTTAATTAAAAAATCATACAAATTAGTAACAAGTATTAAAAATTCTGTATACTACTTTTAGGCAAAAATAAATAAATAAAATAATAGGATAATTATTATTTTAATTTTTGCTTTTTCTAATTTTTAAATTGAACATATTGCAAAATGCGGTGGCTGCTTAGAAGACAAAATATAGATAACTGCTAAATATAGTAAAAGAACTCAGAGGGTCAATTTCTAATCATAAGCATTCCTTATAAAAACTTTGCTTTGCAAGACAAGCCCATGGAAGTCGTTATTACTTATTAAACTTTTTCTTAATTTAGTATTAATTAATTAGTTATAAAATACTCTGTGCAGCACTGATACATTAAAAGTATACCGGCTGAAGTATCCGGTCTTTGCTCGAGTTCATTTATAATAAAATAAAGCATTATTGATATAATAGCTGAATTGTAAGGAGAGCAAAGCCAAGTGCTCGACAATGCTTACAAAAATGTAAAATGATTTTTTTAAATGGTTGCTCAATTTATAATTAGTTTTAAGCGAATTGTAATTTTAAGCCTCACAAAATTAGAATTTAGAATTGATGTTAAATAATGAACAATAATATAAAATTCCGATGAAGAATAATTATATTATTTTTAATATTTAAAGCGAAAAGACTTCAACATGTTTTAACCCGGGAGCAGGCGCACACTCGATACGGTCGAGCAGGGTTATTGAGTCACCCCAATCCTTTTTTATAACTATTTTATTGTACACGATACAAATCGTAATTCCAGAAAATAATTTAATTAAGAGAAAGTTTACTTACCTATTTTCACGGACTTTTCAATTTATCTTTGGCAACAAACAGTTTTGCCAGAATTAACGATTTCGTAATCTGTGTGTCCCGAGCGACCACTTCCGGGTAAAAAGTATATTCATTATGATAATATGTAAGTCACTGCTAAAGAAATTGCATAAAACGTTTTTCGTTATGCTTTATATGTTTGAAAATACTCATAAAAATAAGTCTTTGTCAAGTAATCCTTCAAAGGGCTTTCCGTGGTTTTCCAAATATCATAAAACTCTTTTGCATGGAAAAAAGCGTAACAGAGAAATACATTACTTACAATTTCTCTAAACGAGAAGCAAACACATAAGATAGGGGTCATAACTAACTGTACCAATAACTTTGAAGGTCAAACAGATTATTATCAAAAACAGATTACATCTATAATGTGCAGTTTTTCAAAAATAATCACTCTGGTGAATTTTTTATGTTCCTAATTTTTTTCGATTCTGGGTCTGGGATTTGTTTTTCTCTCTGAAAGTGTAGTATTTTAGGTTTAAAAAGAAAACGCAATAAAAAATCGCTCATCAAGGGATTACAGCAAATCAAATAAAAGTTTTTTTATTTGGTTTTAAGATCAAAGATACCTAATTAGGTGTTGAAGAAGTTTTTATTTTTGATGACTCAATGTCGAGCGCGCGCCTATAAATTATATCAGAGTAAAAGTGCATTTTTTATTATGTCTGAAAGTATTTTGTTTTAATTCTTTCCAGAAAATTAATTATTTTTTTAAATCTTTTATTTTCGATATGCTCGCGCCCCTAATTTGAGAAACACTGGCGTACGCTCAAACATAAGGAATGGTAGATGATATTTAGATAATAGATGCAATTATTAGTCCGTTTGAATTTTAATTTCATTTAACTATGAAAGAGGGGCTGTATAAAGGGTTGCATTGGTATTGGCACTTGGGATGTCTTTTGTATAGTAAAGTTACCTTGTCAATGGCTGAAATGGATCATTTCTGATTCATTATAATTAACTGAGTCTCGAACAAACTTCCTTCATCAGTGGCACGACAGCCCAGTGTGGGTCTTGACCTTCTGAAGAAGACATTTCCATTCCAACCTTCTTCCTGCTAGTATTCTCCAATTCCTAGTTCTTAAAACTAGGAGATATTTTTCCGAGGCCATTAATCCATCTGAGATTTGGCCTGCCCTTTCTTCGAGTGCCAATTAGTTGAGCATTGAAGACTTTTTTAGTGGTGCGGTCTTCGTTCATTCTGATAACGTGACCTGCCCATTTAATTCGTTGTATTTTGATGAAGTTAACAATGTCAGATTCTTTATATGATCAATAGAGCGCTAAATTTGATCTTCTTCGCCATATTCCATTTTCCTGATTTCCTCCAAAGATGAATCTTAAAATCTTCATTTCGTAGATACTTACCATGTTCTCATCTGTTCAAGACAGGGACCAAGTTTCACATGCATAAGTTAATACTGATCTTAAAATACTTTTATACGAAAGAGACTTGTTTTCTCGAACAAATTTCATTTTACTAAAATATAGCCCTCCAAAACGGTTTCAATACCTGTATTCATAATATTACTCATTGCACATGCAAACAAGTGTGTACACATAAACAGTCAAATAATAATTAAGAAATTCGTAAATATATAAATGAAGTGAAATTTAAAAAAAATATTGTACAACTATTTTATTATATTTTGGTAAATATTTTTTAACTGTCTAGCGAAAAATTTCCATTGTTTTTTTATTACCATTTCTGTAAAATATTATAATGTTAAGATACTTTAGTATTTTTATAAAAATTAAAAATAAGCTAATTGCAAAATTGTCTTAAATTCCCAGTATAGATTTTCTAATACAGGGGTTATTTTTTTTTGTTATAATTATCATTATTTAAACTTTCAACAAAATTTACTTTTTTTTAATGTAGTTGCACTTGTTCATTGATATGAGAGCTCACTCTCAAAGTTCTCAGTAACCTATAAAATTATCTACGAAATATTTCAAAGCCCCCTTGTATTTCATTCTCATTTGCCATTTCATACACCAGAAATCCTCTTTTAACAATTCAGTTCATTGTGTTGTCTTTGATTCTTAAGCTAGGTAAGCCTTCGACGATAAAAAATTCTTTTATCCATGTTGATACAAATGTACACATTCTTTTATTGAAAGATTTGGTAGGAGTTTAACCAATGTATAGAAAGTCTCTTCTATAAATGGAACGAAGAATTTTTGGGTGAAAAGGGGGTTATAAAGAAGAGATCTTTGCTAACATTTAGCAATATTTGAAGTTTTCGAAGTTAAATCTTTTTCATTTCCATATATTTTCTATCATTTAAGAAAAGGAATAAAGACCTTTTTTGACTAAAACTGGTTGCAGGGATTTGTAGAATTAGGATTTACTTTATCGGTCTGTTTCAATATTTCTGTTTTAATGACCTTTGTGTACTCTGGGGAATGGAAGATTTTATGTAAATTTTAAATCTTTGAAGTCTACTTAAGCTAATTGAAAAGCAATAACATCGGTTCTTGAATAAAGATATTCAAATACTTTATGTAAATAGTTATATTTTAGAATTCTACTAAATTGGATTAAATTTCAACTATTCACGGAATAGGTATTTCATAGTATATAATCACTATTTTCTTTCATTATACTAATTTAAAATACAAATAAATATCTTTACATTACCTCTTCCAATATTTTGTAGTAATAATTATCTATAAATTATAATTTGGTGGGTTAAGTATATTATTAATTAATTTAGAAGTTAATTTAAAGTCATTTATATTACTTGTTCTAATAGTAACACATACTTGCCATTTTTTTTTCAAATAAAAGTGCATGATTAGAAACTAATGATGAAAACTGGTTATAGTTTTAATTAATAATTCATTATATGATAAATATGAATTAATTAGAGTTAAAAAGAAGAGTTGGAAATAAAATACTGAAATAAATTAATAATAATTTTTTCAAATAATCTATTAATAATATTGCGTCAAGAAAATGGTACAATGAAATGGAATTTGAAAAGAAAAAAAAAATAGCTTAAAACGTGTTACACAAATAATTGCTAACGAAATTAAATACTCTTTCTAGGTAAAAGAATTTAAAAAATAAATATCATTTTAATGACTTTACCTAATGTCTATGGTAAAATAAAAATATCATTGTTTTTGAATCTAATTGATTTTTAATTGAAAATTAATGATAATCGGGGCTTAATAACTGTTATTAAAATCAGTTAATTCACAGCTAGAATATTTTTTCCCATTGTATTACACTTTTTGACTGAAGATGCGTATGGTTCAGACAGTTCAGAGGATATCATTTTCCATAAAAAAAATACTTACGTATAATTTGATATTTCGCTTTGGTAATTCAATGGGGTTTCTGTTCTTTTCCGAAAAAAAAGCAAATTGAATATTTTGTCCTTTTTACTTTTCTGTGTAATAATAATATAAAATATATTTGGAAAAGAAACTCTTAATATACTATAGTATGAAATGGCAAGAAAGTTTCAATAAAATATTTTTAAAAAATCCCAGACACTAATTTGTTGTCTGCATTAACATATTCCTTATAATTTAGATTAACATTTATAATGTGTGCACCAAATAAATGTATTTCTTTTTTTATATTAATTTATAATTCAAAGGTATGTTATATAATTCAAATGAGAACAAACATTTTGAGTATTTAATATGAAATATTATATTTAAAAAAGATGCTACTTAATATATTTCGAACGTTCAGGTAATTACAGACGAAAGTATTTATTTAGATTATATTGTAAAACAAGGTTTATAGTATGATTTCTTAACAATTTTATATTCATATAATAAAAGGAGCAAAGAATGAATGAGTCGATTTTGAAAACATATTAAGATTTAGTTAAATATCATAAGCCTTTTATTCATATTATATTATTGAATCTATTATTCTCTTTGACTATTCAATAAATAATAAAAGTATAAATTTATTTTGTTATTGAGCCTAATAAAAGAAAGAACTTATCTCTCAGTTACAATAATAAGATATTAATCTTATAAGAATGCAAATTCTTCATTTTAAATTTTTACCAGATTAAATCAAAAGTATACGTAAGTTATAAATTAATGATGAATAAAAAAGTTATAATGTTTATATCTTCATAAAATGCCAAGATTCTTAAACGAGAAATTTTGGAAGGAAATATTATTTAGAGTATAAACTCTTTAGGAAAAAAGTATGTATTATAATGTAATAAAATATACATGCATTCATGTACAACGCCAAAGTTATTGAAATATCTGAATATTTTGAAAATTATGATAGTTTACTTGTAATTTAATTTGATTATATATAAGACTCCCTATGATACGATATGGTACATAAGTTATTATTATAATTAAACGTAGTTTTAACGCATTACTGATTTTTCCGCTATTTAAATTTTAGAATCTCATTTATCGTCTGTATCTTTGTATTGATTTAGCTGCAAATTAATATTCATATTACGATAACGATAATTTATTTGGTATACTCAAATGAAATGCGTGGTAGAATGGCTTGAATTTTTCCCCAGAATTTTAAAACTTATCTATGCGGAAAAGATGCACTCTGGTATATATATATATAGGGAAAAATAAAATAAAAAATGCATTTTTATTTTAAGTACTCTCACAAGGGTATTGAAGTCTAGAGGTACTTGGTTTTTTAATAGTAAAAATCAAAGTAATTTTCATTAAAGGAACACAGGTATTTTTGTACTTTTTAACATTTATTGCAATCAGAGAACATCTGCTAAATAGTTACAAGAAAAAAACATCAGGTGCATGTAACATATTCGTTACTATTAAAGTTTTAATGAAACACACTAGATTCAAAATTGTGGTGTACGATAAAGTCGAAGACGGAAAAATTGAACTTATTCGACGGTGCACAGTGAAATAGCTAGAGCTATAAAACGTTGCAATGTATATTGTACTACTCACTACTTAGTGTATTTTTATCAATAAGCATCCTTTTTGATTATTTATATTGTAGAAAAATAATTTTGCTTTGAATTTAAAATTATCTAACCAAAATTAATTCTCTTTTTCTTTTTTTAGCAAATTCAACCCTTTTGTAGCAAAATTAAATTTTAAAAATACTTTTTACAATTTCTTTTTCTAATTTTTATTTTATAGAACATCTTTCCTGCATTAGGTACCGATTAATAGTGTTCTTTTTTCTCCTTTAAGCCGCAATCCATATAACACAAACCACAGAAAAAAATTTCAATCACAGAGTGCTTGTGCTTCACACAAGACGAATAGCAAGAATCATAAAAAATATAACTAGAAAAGGGAAAGGGTTATAAATAATTCACCAAAAAGAAGAGGTACCACATAAAATAAACAATAATTATAAAAGAATAAATACCTAAGCATTTATTCTTGAGGTAATTAATAAACAATTTTGCAGAAAATACAGGGTAATTTTAAAATCATGGGACAAACTTTGAGGGGTGGTGCAGTTCATTAAAACAAAAACATTTGGTATATGAATTTTTTGGGTGGATGTGCCACATTCAGGCACAAACAAAAAATAACACATTAACAGAAACATAAAATGTTTTTAGCAGTATACTTAACAAGCGATTCCGTACAGTAAAAATGTTAAAAGTTTTTGAAATTCCATCCACCAACAGTCATGCATGCATGGCGATCTTTATGGCGTAATTGACTGGCAATATTGGCGGTAGTTGTTGGTAGCAAAGTGGTGTGTCAGTAATCTGCTGCACCACCCAAATCGGCATTTGTGCGTGAGATTTCAGTCATTAAGGATGATTTTACTTATAGCGAAAAAGCAGACATACGTTCTAAGGCACGATGCAGCTAGTGGTAACGGCAGAACAGACAGACCTAAGGCTGTATCAGGAACGCTTTCCAAGTAGATGCATGCCTAACCACCAAATATTTTACCGATTACATCGACATCTGAGTGAAATTGGTTCATTTATCACCAGCACTGATGGAAGGGGTAGATCGAAGACTGCACAACAAACACATCTGCGCTATGTGGACGAAACACCCGGCAAATGTACAAGGGCAGCAGCATGTCATCTACATACCAGTCAACCATCTCCATGGACACCGTTTGGAAGAAATTTTCAAGAATAGCATCGCGCCTATTTCGCAAACAGAGTGTCCAAGTTTTGCAAACGTGTGATTACGCTCTGCGTGGAGTTTTCTGTCAATGGTTCTTGCAGCAGAGTGTGTTGCAGCCGGCTTCTCCAGCTCATGTTCTATTCACAAATGAGGCGGCTCTTACACACGAAAGTGTTTTTTCAATACACAATTCTCATGTGTGGGCAACATAAAATTCTACATGCCACTCATCCATATGCATTCCTACAACGCTTGCTTGTGAATTTTTGGGCTGGTATTGTGAATGATTCTCAAAGGCCCATATCGCCTACCAACCCAACTCACAGACCAATTTTATCAGATTTTTCTCGAAAAGGTTTTACCAAAATTGATGCAAGAAATTTCGATTGGTTTTCGCAATCAAATGTGGTTTCAACATAAGGGTTGCGCCAACCAATTTCAGTATGGGAATTCACAATTATCTGGATTCTACTTTAAGGGTGCGGTGGTCTAGTCTAATGACCCCCTTTTCACCAGATTAAATGTGTCTCGATTTTTTCCCATGGATGCATTTGAAAACCTTTATTTACGAGACGCCAGTTGACTCCATTGAAAAATTCGTCCCTCGAAAATTTGGTGTGCCTACAAGCGGGCATGAAATACCTGGCGTATTTGAATCTGTTCGCCAATCACTCCAATGATGTTGCTAAGCTTGCAATTACTGTCGGTGAAATGAATTTTGAGTATTTATTATAAAAATCGCTGTGAAAATGGTATTTAGCAACGATGTTGTTAATAAACAATGTTTCATTTTTTTTTTCATTCCATGTGTTATTTTTTTTCTATTTGTACCACAAATTGGTGATTCCGCCCATATATTCCTTACAAAAATTGTTTGTTTTAGAGCTCTATCACCCTTTAAAGTGTGTCTCATGGTTTTTGAATCACCCTGAATACCCCATGATTTTAGATTCCACGTTATTCGATAGCACATCCGTCCGGCTTAGAAGTTTAGCTTCAAATTCATAATTCTTGCAAAAAAAAAACTTGTAAAACCCTTCAAAATTTATCTAGTAATGTTTGTCTTATTGATTTCTCTAGGACACTAATACGACTCAGTGAAGAAATTCAAAAAATTGCACCAACAAATATTATCTAAAAAACTCTGGTACCTTTAATCATATTTAATTCATTTATGTGTTAGTAAAACATAAGTAAAAAACTTTTGTGTTTTTATTTTAAGATTGAATCATAAATTTTTTCACATCTAATGTTATAGTATAACAATTCATTTTATAAACTGAAATGCAAGAAATATTCAAATTTCATAGGATTCTAACTTGTATTTTTTAAGAACAGGGTTAATTAATTTTTACATTTTTGATACTAAAATACAAATATATAAATAAAAGATTACTCTTAAAAATTAAAATGGAAACTATATATTTAAAGGCATCAATTTTAAGCGGCACTGGATTATGTGAAAATTTTCAGGTAACTGATCAGGAACAATATTATTAATAGGTGCCTATCATCAATAACAAAAAATGTAACAACAATAACAATAATAACAATTGTTTTCAAATCAGATTATTTTTAAGAGAACCAGGACATGCTCGAAAGAGTAAAATGCCAAAATTAAGACCCTTTGTTTATGAGACATATATCATTTACAATTTCCAATAGAGCTTAGATTTTTTACGTTCTTAATAAAGATAATTTAATTATTCTGTAGAACTAGAAAAATAAATTTTTACCCCCAAAGTTTTTTTTTACTACTTAATTTAAGTAATGCATAATTTTTGAGAACTCGTAATGTATACTTGTGTTTAGGTACCTTTTTTTAAAAAAGTATCCTTTTTTATGCAAAATATATTTTACACATATGTAAAACAATGCATAAAATACAGTGAATCTATTTCTTTAGAAAAATGTTTGTATAGTTTCTTTAAAAAAATTATGAAACTTTTAAATTTGAATTTTTTTTTATTTTTCTGCTTTTTTTTATACATAAAACTATTTTTTAAAAATTAGGCACTATCTTAATAGAAAAAAAATAGGTTTACTATATGCATAGGCATCTTGTATAGAAGTATAAAAAATCTGGAATGATAAAGTGCAACAATTTCTTTTTAAAATGTACCGAAATGAAAAAAAAATATGCTTTTGAGAAAAAGTGAAAAAACTAAGAAAAACAATATTTTCACATATTATACACTTGATTAGTATTTGCTTGCCTATTTTTATATGACTAATAACAATCCTTAATCCTTTTCTAGAGTTACAAAAGTAATTTTAAATTCATGTTTTTTTCCTTTTGTTTTAGTTAACATGAACATAATTTTCGAGATCTTGTAATACATATTTTCATGGATAGGTACCATTTCTTACAAAAATATTCTTTGAATATACAATAAAATTTACACATATATATATACAGCAACATATCAAACATAATGGACTAGTTTTTTAACGAATTAATTGCATACTTTCTGTAAAATAATCATAAAACCTTAAAATTATGAAAAGCTTAATTTTCTTTTTGCACGTATAAATTTATTTTTTAAAAAATTAGACATTACATACTAAAAGATATTTTGTTCATTATATAGAACGATTATATAGATCAAACACAGGGGAAACTACATATTTAAAGTTCAAAGGGGTGTGTCAAAAAGGGCGGGGTCATTTGCTTACATTTTTATTTTTTATATTTTAGGGCTATTTTATCAACAAATATATAAGTATTATACACTTTTAGATTCAGAAAAATAAGCACTTTTTCTTAGAACTAAAATTGAAAAATCAATTTTTTCAAAGTATACGATGTCCCTGTTCTCTTAAAACATTTAATGTATGTGTTAAATTACAATGCACAGACACTTCAAAGAATCTTTGTTTTTATTATATTATTTAAAAATTTAATTTTTTTTAGTAAAACGGCTATTTGAGATTCTAATTTTTCCTGAAAACAACATAATTTTAAATCTTATTTTTAAAAGTATAGTAAACAATTGTACACTGCTTTCAGCCATTTCATCAAATTATTTTAAATGTTTCTCATCTGAAAATATATTTGTAGAAAATATGTTCTGAAATGTGTGTGTGTGTGCTAAAATATTTTGTGATGCCTTCTATTAATAATTTAATTCAAAATATTGTTTGATAAATTATTTTCTTTCAAGTTTAAAAAGTATCTTTTTAGGGAGGGATGCTATTTTAGTAGCAAGAAGCAGTTTGTCACCAGGAAATGTATTTTGAAGGATTTTAATAACTCAAAATATTCTAAGTTTGCTTGGAATAGTTTTTAATCTTTATAATTCTGAACGAGTTTTGAGTGCAGCCTTAATCATACATGCAAAATAATATATATAGCTTACTACTAAAGTTAATACAACCTTTAAGCAATATTTGACACACACACATCTGTGTTCTTTAAACTTCAAAGTACATTTGTGACAAATCTATACGGAACTTTATCACTAACCTTCTGAGACGTCTTTTTTTAGGGAAATTTAATTCCCTACCTATCAGCTCCAAAAAAGGGGACAGGGATTCCTTATTATATATGCAGATTAGATAAAGTATTTAAGTCAAACGGAATAGTAAAGTAAAAAGGCAGTAGGAGAGAGAGATTGAAGCAGGAAGGTATAATAGTGAAGTTAGAGATTTATTATTGAAGATTTCTAGGTGGATAAATTAATCTCAGGAAGAGCTGAGCTGCAGTGTGGTAAATATTGATTTATAATTAAAGTCTCATTAAAGTTTTATATTAGGAGTGAGATTAAAGTTAAATGTTCAATAGGAACATTATTGAATATAATTCTGAAATCTCTTTTTGCGGTAATCTCTGCGTGATCGATATTCTAATTGTTAATTAATTGGATCATTAAATATTTAAGTTAATATAAAGGAAAGTCCCTTTTAAATCTCATATATCTATTTTAAATTATTTGTTATTAAAAGTCTTTGATTCTATTTGGGAAAGATAACCAAATAAAGAAAGTTATTCATTAAGATAGCTACTGGTTCTTCTTTGACTCAAAATCATTCTCGTTCTCAAAGTGAGATCAAAGGGGATCTTCACACATTTTAAAAATATAAACATACATACTTCTTTTATTCAAACATATATATTAAAATATTATTTAAAATATTTTGTTAGCTTGGAAATCCGCAAAAGTGGTGGAAAGCTTAGTATTAGGCTAGTATGGGTTCAAAGTATATCCTTTTTCCTGACTTATTTTCCAGTTATAGTAAATCCTACATATATGTTATACAAAGCAATATATTGAACTTATTTTATCTACTTTTATAAATCTAATTCTTCGGAAGAAGGAATTTCGCAAAAGAAGGAATTTAAGTGCCTTTAAGATTGATTAAATTAGTTATTTGGAAAAAAATTTTATTATGTGTGTATTCGATCAATGTCAGGTTATTTTAAGATCAAGCTCCGTGGGAAAAAGTTTAAATGTATACAGAGATTAGTTACATTGAGAAAAAAATAAGGGGAAAAAAGAAAATCCCATATAATCATTAATCAGGATTAGGATTTTTAAGTATGAGTAAAAATTTAATGCAGCTAAAGTTAATTATAAACAAAAGTTACAAAAGTTCTCTAGTTGAATATAGTTATATTAATTTTCATGATAAATGAAATCTTTATGCATATACATAGAACCACCCAAACAAATATTTGATTTTTTGGCAAATCCTCCATATTATCCCAATACTTATATCAATAAAAATTATTCTTCTTAGGTAGGTTTTCATAATTTTCTGTTAAGCGCTTCCGGATAATTTGATGCTTGATTTGTAAGTCAAAGAGTTACTTTTTCGTGAATGTGTTGCAAATACATATTTGACGTTTCATAGGAGATTTTAATGCATAAATTCTCTCTCTCTCTAAATATTTGTATACATAGAGAGAGAGAGAAAGAAGAGAATAATTTTCATTTAAACACAAATATAATGCTTTAAAAAATAATTACTTAATTAAAATGAAAATTATATTCATCGTATGCACATAAATTTTGTTTACCTTATACACCTTATACACAACTATGCAATAGAAGCGTGAAAAAACTTTTGGCACTAATAAATACAAAGAAGAGCCAAAAATAAACTGGTACAGGCATGCGTATTCAACTAAAAATATATGGATCCAATAAGGATACGGGGCTGTGGTCAACAAAGTCTATATAAGACGAGTGTCTGGCGCAGTTGTTAGGTTACTGCTGCTGCAATAGCTGGTTATCTAGATTTATGTGAGTTTGAACATGATGTTATAGTTGGCGCTCAAGAGATGGGACATAGCATCACCAAGGTAGCGATGAAATTTGGATTTTCACAAAAGATCCTTTCACGAGTGTACCGTGAATATCGGGAATCTGGTGAAACGTCAAATCTACGACATTGCTCTGGCTGGAAAAAGATCATGCAAGAACGGGACCAACGATGACTCACGGGAATCATTAAGCGTGACAGACGTGCAAGCTTTCCGCAAAATGCAGAAGAATTTAATGCTGAGCCATCAACAAGTGTCACCGTGCGAACCACTCAACGAAACATAATCTATATGGGTTCGGAGCCAAAGGCCCACTCGTGTACCCTTATTGACTGCACGATACAAAGCTTTACGCCTAGCCAGGACCCGTCAACACCTACATTGGTCTCTTGATGACTGGAAACACGTTGCCTGGTCTGACGAGTCTCTTTTCCAATTAAATCGAGCTGATGGACGTGTACGGGTATGAAGGCACCCTATTGAATTCAGCGACCCTACATGTCAAAAGGGGACTGTTCAAACTGGTGTTGGTACGAGGCGTACAAAGTTGGCATGATATGGAACCTTTGATACGTCTAAGTACAACTCTGACAGGTGACAGACACATAAGCATCCTGTCTGATCACCTGCTGCCATTCATGTTCATTGTGCATTCCGACGAACATTTGGAATTTCAGTAGAACATTGCAACATCCCACACGTCCAGAATTGCTACAGAATGGCTCCAGGAGCTCTCTTCTGAATTTAGACACTTCCCCTTGCCCCCCCCCCAAATCCCCAGATATGAACATTATTGAATATATCTCGGATACCTTGCAACGTGCTGTTCAGAAGATATCTCCACCCCCTCTTTTTCCTACTGATTTATGAACAGCCCTGCAGGATTCATGGTGTCAATTACCTCCAGTACTACTTCAGTCATTAATCCAATCCCTGCCAATTCATGTTGTGGCACTTCTGCATGCTCGTGGTGGCTCTACACGATATTATGCAGGTGCGAAAGTTTTTTTGGTTCTTCAGTGTATTTATTTCTAAGCAACTCTACTTGTATGTATTATTTAATTATTAACAAATATTATTGGCAAATAGAATGATACAAGTAATTGAAGTTTATCATGTTAATTAGTTGCACTGAATTTAAAAATAAAATAAATGACAAATAAAAATGTGATGCTCTAGAGTTCTAAACATTTCCTATAATATATTTATGATTCAGCGTCATTTAAAATTCAAATAATTCTCTTCAAAGATGGCAAGAAAGCATAAAAATTTACTGACTGAATTTATCGTGTCACTGGAGTAAATCAACTAAAGCTGTTTTCATGATCTTGTCTTTGATAAAAAAAAAAATAGTGTTTTTAAACGGCATATCACATGTGATTATGTATAATCAGTACATTTGTATTCAGCAATATTTGCGTAAAGTACATCCAAAATACTTTGTACACAACAACACATCTAAAGTGTTCTGTTTAGATCTTTATTTGTCTTGAATATAAAAGACAAAGCATAGTGTAAGAAAAAAGACATTTTTATCTATGCGAAAAGAAAGAGAAAACAGTATTTTATACCTCTAGATTGTTTATAGAAGCAGTTTATTTAAAATTTATATTTTTCTTAACTAAAAAATATACGAAACGCTGGTTTTTATAATCATTGTAACTAAGTATTTCAAAGAAAACACTTAAATAGTGAAATAGAAATCAGTGACCCATTGCATTGTTGCATTGTTTAAATTTGTATGTAATTAAGTTAAGATTTCTCATTATATATAATGATGACATATAGGGCTCTATTATTCGAAATATTAAGGTAATCCTGAGGCCATCATATATATTTATCTGGATTTCAAAAAATTATTTTTCTCCCAATTTTTTTGTAAAAAAAGTTTGGTTTAAAAGAATAGTGTAATTGCACACATATATAAAGGGAGAGGTATAGAACTTTAAATTTCAATAAAACAACGATGTATTATTCGATTGACATGAAATTTTTTTATTCGAAAGATAATCTTGTGGCATTACATTTTAAATATGATTTCTGGCATATGACTTCCACGGCTGGCTCGGATGTAGTCCAATCTGGGCGTCTAATTTTCGATGACTTTTTCCAACATTTGTGGCTGTATATCGGCAATAACACGGCGAACGTTATCTTCCAAATGGTCAAGCGTTTGTGGCTGATCCGCATAGACCAATGACTTTACATAGCCCCACAGAAAATAGTCTAGCGGTGTTAAATCACAAGATCTTGGAGGCCAATTTACAGGTCCAAAAGGGAAATTAGGCAGTCACCAAACGTGTCTTTCAATAAATCATTTGTAGCACGAGCTGTGTGACATGTTGCGCCGTCTTGTTGGAACCACAGCTCCTGGACATCATGATTGTTCAATTCAGGAATGAAAAAGTTAGTAATCATGGCTCTATACCGATCACCATTGACTGTAACGTTGTGGCCTTCATCGTTTTTGAAGAAGGATTCCACCAGCCCATAAAGCGCACCAAACATTCAGTTTTTCTGGATGTAACGGTGTTTCGACATACACTTGTGGATTAGCTTCACTCCAAATGCGGCAGTTTTGTTTGTTGACGTAGCCATTCAACCAGAAGTGCGCTTCATCTCTAAACAAAATTAGCTTATGAAAATCAACCATTATTTTCGAAATAAAATTGCACAATTTGAAAGCGTTGTTCAGGGTTAGTCTATTCATGATGAATTGCCAAACCAAACTGAGAAAAAATCACTTGACAGCTGTTAAATCGGTCGCCTTCATGGAAAGTAATGTCAACTTAAACTTCTACACCTGGAAAAAAACACTCTGTATGTATATGTCAGGCTCCAGGCGTGCTGGTAAAATGAGGAGAGCAACATCTTTAAAGTATATCTTTATTTCGTTTCAAGCACATTTTTTTTGCGTAGCGCATGACAACTTTACTGTACCTAGACCTTTCATCTTTATGTCTATAGCTCTTGCCGTTCATAAATTATTGGAGTAACAATTGATTTTAGCACGCACATTGTATATATATATATATATAAATGCGATGGTTGTGAAATACATTATTAATCCTATAAGTTTATTAAACCCTTCATTGTCCCGTTATTTGTGCATTTTATGTTCAATAATGCTAATGAATAGTTTGTGTTGTATATTAGATTTTGGATAACGGTAACAATTATTACTTGATTGCTTTTTAATTAAATGACGTCTTGCTAAATAAAAAGGGCTTTTAAAAGGGCCTAGTTTTACCAAATTATCGGATAACTCTTTCATTAATATAATATATATATATATATATATATATATATATATATATATATATATATATATATATATATATACATATATACACTGCTGGACAATTGCTAAGGACGGATAACACTATCAATCATCCATAGCAACCACAAAATGAAAGGAAGCAAAATAAGGAAAATTAGAATAAGTGCGGGATATTAGTAAGAATAAGTATGAGTATGCACAAATTTTTTTTCCATGTCTGTTCATCACGTGATAGCGTTCATAAGAGCTTTAAAGGTTTTGACGCGTGTGGACAGTTGTTGTTTCAAGTCAAAGTTTTACACGAAAGATTTAACAGACGAACTTAAAATTTTTGGCATGTCTTCCCGACATCACAAAGATGATTTTATGCGTAGCCGAATTATTGGAAAGAT
>BMAU01002632.1:0-155000 GCA_019973935.1 Trichonephila clavipes | reverse complement strand
ACAAGATGAACAAAATACAAACTTGCGCCAAGTCAGTTTTATCGGTGACTTCATCTAAAGTAATTTAAAAATAAATATCTTCATCGCGTGTATATAATTGTACTAAGTTGCTCAGTTATATTTTCAGATAATTCATGTTCTCGATCCGTTACAGTTTTTCTTGAAAAAGGGAAATTTTTATATTTTGCAACTTTTTCTGAATCCAATGAGCCCAATGCTTCAACAATTCATACGAGATGAGTCCGTTACCTGCAAATTACCAGATTTACAAATGATAAGTCACAAGCGCTTTTAAAGTACATACTTGTTGTATCTTAATCAACAAAAACTTATGAAACACTTCATTAATATTCCAATGTCATTCCCTTAGAAATATTAGTACTTTTGAACATCCATGGAGTCAGATACAACAATAATAGCATTAAAATAGTTTTTATGTAGATGTAATATATAACTGTCATATGTATGACATATCTCGTTGCAATAGGTTGCAAGTCTCGTTGCACACCTTGTTTCACTAGGTGTTGTTCTAACATTTGAAGTGGCTGCGGTAGCCGAGTGGTATAGGTATCGGATCATGGCTTGCCTTGTCACGAGTTCGAGCCCAGTGCCACTAAAGACCCGCCGTGTAGGGCAGCGATGCACGTTAAATGTATCGAGAACTGAAACGTCCTCCCAGTGGTGTGGTAGTTAGGAGAGGGGGTGCCAGCTCACAGGTGTCGTCCCCGTCACTTAAAAATGGTTCAAAATTACGTGGTCCGTCGCCAAAAGCCCTCGTGTCGCTGAACAGTGCGACGTTAATATTCAATCAATCTATCTATAATTTGAAATGCATAATTGGCTCTTCCCACATGTAGTCATACATACATTCATGGAATTCTTCATTTAATTCTATTGATTTATAGGGTGTTGTAATCTATATAATGAAATATTAATTAATCCAAGTGCTAGCGTTTATGAAGGCCGCATATGAAATTCATGGTGGCTACATGCGGCCCAGGGCTCACCATTTCTGAGAGAGATATCAAATATACATACTTAAGAGACAAAACCCAAAATGAAAAATATTGCCCTAAGGAAGCCCTAAGGAAATATTGCCCCATCCATTTCCTCGAAAAATATTACTTGTAATGAGCCTTAATAATTTTAAGAATTGATTGTTTAGATCATCTTTTTTTTCTAAATGTATTGCTTAAATTTTATAATAGACCGGTCACGCATTTGGTACAGTAAAGAATCTATCGGTTGACCAGATACACTTCCTTTATTTATTTTCAATACATTTCTGCATATGTATATCATAATATATTTTTACTAAATGTGGTTATTATAACTATTTTAGATCTCTCGACTCTTGAGAGGAGCATTCAATGGATGTTCTTAAATTTTAGCGACATCTTATTATTTGTATTAAAGTTTCATTTATCAAGTAAAATCTTGGTTCTTACAATTCGTCTGAATTTAATTACATTATCGTGGTACTTCTGTAAATGAAAGCGTAATGTTAAGATAGAAAACGACAAAAAAAATTTAGTATTCGTATTAAATGAAAATACATTTTTTTATTTAAATATATTAATAACATTAAGTAAATAAGTAAATAAAAGTAAACATGATACTATGCATGATAATTTGTATGAAAATTTACCTAAAATTGTATTTAAAAAAATGCTTCTTTTTCTTAAGAAAGTATATTAAAAATATGAATCGTAAGTTATCTTAAAATAGAAAAAAAAAGAATTCTTTTGATATTATGTACAGTTTTATATCACATAATATGTATATAAAAATATTCATGCACATTGATAGATATTCCGGTGAGAAATTTTTAATATTGTACAGATATAATAAAAAAAGAGCTTCGTGTTGCATAATATGTACTTTGAGACACATTCTAAATATTCGAGAATATTCCTTTTAAAATTTGACTTTGACGCACTACCCAAAAAGTTTACATTTTTATCCAACAAAAAGATAACGTCTTTAATGTTCCTGATCTCAGTAGGAGCGTGACTAAAGTTGACACTTTCCGTGCGTTTCAATATTTACTGAATATGTGATTACTCTGCAGGAAGATGTTTGAACTCTCTCAATACTAAGACTTGTGACTCACTATGTAATTTCACCATCGATTGGGTATAAATTTCCAGTCTTAAATTTCTTGAGGGGGAAAAACATATAGGCTTGATTTTTTTAAATATAATCTTTATTATATTATATACATTAAATTCATAAAATTATTTATTATTTAAATACATAAAAATACTAAGGTTTGTTTTCAATCCGCTTTGGCTTATTAAGCAATAAAAATATAAGTTGTGTGATTAAGTTTAATTTTTCAGTATATTAAATGGACTCAATTGTTAATTTTGAATTTTCTATAGTTCAATTATTTCTATTTAATATTTTTTAAAAAATACACTGCATGATTATTACATGCAGAAGTAATGATATATTCCAGCTTTTCTTTAGAAATGATCGAAATGGATATATATAGAGAGAGAGTTAAAAAACATATTCGGCTTTTTCGCTTTCAAAACAAATCAGAAACAAATTTGCTTTGCATTGAAATGTTTGACATGATCTCAATAGAATTTGAAACATAATATTATATGCTTTATCCCACTTAGCTTCACTTTATTTAGATAAATACAGAATTTGCCTTTATAGACACTAAAGATGATCTTCCCCGTTAGTCTTGTTTTTTCTGGACAAGGATAACATTACATTCTCTCCCTTATGTCGATCCCAATTTTTGTCCAACAATGCAAACTTTTTCCCTTAGTATTACTCCCGGATCAGATATATATATATATATATATATATATATATATATATATATATATATATATATATATATATATATATATATATATATATATATATATATATATATATACTGGTGTGCAAAAATTAAGGACGAGACGGTTTTTTCAATATAACTTTGTACAAAAGATTTCCAAATCAACACATTTAATACCGTAAGATCCCCAATACGTAAGGACATGTGTAATATGTAAGTAACACTTACTAAAAGAGAAATCAGAGAGATAAAAAGAAGCTTGATTGAAAAAGTAGCATGGAGCGCAATGCGACTGAAGGCCGAAACATCCCTGTGATGGGTGTCCAGCAAGAAACATCCGGTCTTTAGTAGGGGATATGATCTCCCCTGACTGCTAGGCAGGTTTCACAGCGTCTGCCCATGCTGAGAATGAGGGTGTCAATGAGTTGTTGAGGCATTGCTGCCCATTCGTCTTGCAGCGCCAATCGAAGCTCCCGCATCGTTACTGGTGGTAAGGTACGAGCTGCCAAGCGTCTGCCTAGAAAATCCCATACATGCTCGATGGGATTGAGATCCGGAGATAGTGCCGGCCAATCCATACGTTCAATATCCTCACTCTGTAAGAGCTGTTCGGCAGCTACTGTGCGATGACATGGTGCATTGTCGTCCATGAAAAGGAACTGCAGACCCATAGCGCCTCTAAAAAGACACACATATGGAAGAAGAATCTCGTTACAATAACGGGTCCCGTTGGCTGAACCTGCGTCGAAGATGTGAAAGTCTGTACGACTACCAAGCATGATGCCTCCCCAAACGAGAACACCGCGACCTCCATACCTGTCCCTTTCAATGATGTTCGAGGGATGATTGCGGCTTTCCCGCTCTCTCCAGATGAGTATGCGATGAAAATCGCTCCTCAAACTGAATTTGCTCTCATCTGTAAAGAGTACTCGTCCCCATTCATTGTCTCTCCAATTTCGGTGTTCCCGGCACCAGAGAGAACGCCTTCTCCGATGGGCAGGCGTTAAAGGTACACACCGTACAGGGCGTCGTGCAAACAGACCACCACCGTGCAGTCTTCTGGCCACGGTAAAACGCGATATCGGTCGTCCAGTCGCCTGTGTCGTGTGTCTAGCGATTTCTCCCGCTGTCTGCCGCCTGTTTCTTCTGGCCTGTAAGACTATGTACCGGCCATCTGCGGGTGCGGTTCCTCGTGGACGACCACTACTGAACCCCCGGATAGCTGTTCCTGTAGTTTGAAATTGTCTCCAAAGTCGTGAAACGATGCTGCGAGCAATTCCGAACTCTGCAGCCACACTTGTCACACTGCGGCCTTCCTCCAACTTCCCAATGATTCGACTGCGGGTAAAAGCATCCAGATGTCGTCTAACAGATTGATTATTCGCCATTTCTCGGTGAGGCAGCAACTCGGTGTGATTTTAACGGCTATACGGCGTGCAATCTCTTTGCCAGAAATACTGATCTTACACCGACAACATGCTTTATACTTCTCAGACACTCCCCCATTACGTCTATCTGCATATCTGCGCATGTGCTACCGTACATCACCTTACTTAATCTCCTGATTGGTCTTTCTGTCCGCTCTGCCTCTTCGTTCAGCTGATATGCTAATATTTCGACTTCATCCTTAATTTTTGCACACCAGTATATATATATATATATATATATATATATATATATATATGTCAGGTTTGAAAAGTTTAAATTCAGATTTAAGTAACTAATAAATAAAAATAGAGTGAACTCTTTACCATCGCGTAAGGATTTGGGATTAAAGAGGAATAAAAGTAATATTCCACTGGAGGATTAAATGGGGCTACAGTAACTGTTGGTCAACAAGTCAACACTGTGCTGTAAAGCAAAAATAACGAGTTCGTGACGGATATTGAATTTTTAGTGGTTCCAAAAATTAAGGATTTAACGCCAACTCAGCAAATAGATACTAATTACACACAATTTGTGACGACTTAAGCGTCTTTTCTTTAACAAGTCCTTTGGGTTCTTTGGGCCAGAATTAATGGCAGCTCTTTTCCAACCAAATCCAAGAAATGAGAAGTGAAGAGATGCAAATAATATAGGATAAATATAGGATCTTACAGTAAGCGTGATGGCAATGATGGTAATGAGGGCAATGATGGCAATGTAATGGTAGTGTAAAGGAATGTTTGACAATTGATGTGCGTTGTGGTATTAGATGATTATTGAAGTTCGACGTTCAAAGATTCAAGTTCTACGTGTTGTGGATAAACATATCGGTGATCGTTTAGAAGTTAAACGTAAAATTACTTACCACTATAGATAAAGACAAGTTTATTACAGAATAATATAAGGTAGGATTGATTACTTATTATTATTATATTTGAATATTAGGCGGTTCACACACAATTATTGAGATTGGTCTGTATTATATTGTGTGTTGCGAATTACGTCATCGTAGATTCTCTTATGCATTAATTTATATATTTGTTCAAAGTTTAAGTTGAATATCTTAATAAATTCATATTAAGATAATGTTTGATTCTAGTTCTTACGATAACCCTACACCTTTAGCTCACGCTGATACTTCGAGAGATGTACTTCCAAGAGGAGGTACATCACAAATTACCTAAGGGAATTACATTAGCAGATGCTCAGTTTTTCCAACCTTCAAAAATTGGTATTTCACTCGAGGCAAAGACATTTTTTGAAACTTTGAAACCGAATCAAACTAGAATAAGTAAGGAAATATTGCTTTATTTAGTTACTAGCAGTGTGCAAAGTTATTCTAATAAAATCAGTTGTCATTTATCTATTGAAGACAATCGCTTAGATGAAACTTAAGAATCGCTCTGGGAAATTGAAGCTTTACCTGAAAAAACACTTATCGATGATGAATTGAAATATTGCATGGAACATATTGATACTACGCAGGCTAGAGATAGTAATGGTCGATATAAAGTCCAGGTGCCCAAAATAAAAGGTTCAGTTCTACTCGGTTTATCTAAGGATCTCGCGGTTAAAATACTCAATAGCTCTTTAATTCTATTAAATAAAAATCCAGATATTAAAAAATCGTTCAGTGATTTTTTAGATGAATATGAAAACCTAGGTAATGTGGAGGAAGTTAAGGAAGATATTTTTCCAAATCCTCATTACTTCATTCCTCATCAAGCTGTGCTAAGACCTGACTAAAGTACAACAAAATTACGAGTGGTATTTAATGCGTCTGTCAAAACTTCAACTGGTATATAGTTGAATGAGTTTTTGCTAAAAGGTGCAACTGTTCAAAATGAACTGTGGTGCACACTTCTCTTAGATTTCGTAAATACATCATTGCATTTTCAGCTGATGTGAGAAAGATGTACAGACAGGTGAAGATTAATCCTTCACAACAAGATTTTTTGAGGACTGTCTGGAAAACTTCTGCTGATTCTCCTTTGAAAACTTATTGACAGTGACATATGGTACTACCTGTGCTCCATTCCTGGCCACCCGAACCCTTCTTCAGTTGTCAGATGATGAAAAACAAAATTTTCCTTTAGCATCACCTATAGTTAAAAATGATTTTTATGTCGATGATGTTCTTAGCGGTGCACTAGATTTGGAAACAGCCATTGAGATCCAGTAGCAATTAAAAGGAATGATGAATGCTTGTGAAATGCATCTATACAAGTGGTGTTCTAATAGTTGTTTCCTCCTTTCGAAAGTATCAACTGATGATCGAGAATATGTAGTAGAAAATGATGATCATACATCAGTGAAAGCATTAGGATTGTCTTGGAATCATAAAACGGACTGTTTTCATTTCACATTAAATAACAAAGATGTTCCCTCAACCTTTACGAAAAGAACAATATTGTCATTTATTGCTCAGCTGTATGATCCTGTATGTCTAGTTGGTCCTATCATAGTAAAGTCTGAAGTACTCATGGAGAAATTATGGTTGCTAGGACTTTCTTGGGATACAGTAGTTCCTAATAAAGAGAAAGTGAATTTAAAAACTTCATTCGTAACTTACAAAATATCAAGCACTTGAACATTCCTCGTTGCATCATTAAAAAAAACAATACACTAGTAAAAATTCATGGATTCTCAAACTCATCGGAACAAGCATCTGGCGCTTGTGTTTATGTTCGTTGGAAAGATTGTTTTGGAAATTTTAGTGTTCATTTGTTATGCAGCAAATCGAGAGTAGCACCTGTAAAATGCGCTACACTTCCACGCTTGGAACTTTTAGGAGCTGTATTATTGTCGAAACTTGTAAACAAGGTTCTAGAGGCACTGCAAATGATTATCGATGCAATGCACCTGCATACAGATTCTACTATTGTGCTACCATGGATAAGGACCCAAACACATCGTGTAAAATGTTTCGTTGTAAATAGAGTGATGGCATCACATCAAATTGAAAAACAACCCAGCTGATCCATTATCAAGAGGTCTGTCTGTAGATGATCTGAATGGAACTAACATTTGGTGGTGCGGTCCAGATTTTCTTCATAGGGATGTTGACTTTTTGAATAATTGGGACTGCGCAGAAATCAGTGTAGACAAATCGTGTGTAATTGAGTAATTTGTTTAAAAAAACAAACCAATTTTAACCAGTCAAATCATGGATAATTTACCTAAAGAAGGAATAACGGAAACATTTTTTTACTATACCGGTATAGATTTTTGTGGATCCTTTTTTGTTAAATTTAAAAATCAGCGTAAAGGAATTTTAAATAAAATTTATGTTGCTGTGTTTGTATATCTCGCAACTCGTGCGATTCACTTAGAAATTGTGACTGAGTTAAATTCAGATGCTCTCATTGCTACTTTAAAACATTTTTTCTCTCATCGTGGTAAAGGTGTAAGTATAATTTCTAATAATGCCTCAAATTATGTTAAAGCCTCTAAAGACTTAAGAAACTTGCATAATCTTATAATGCAACCAGATGAGAAAGTGTCTAGTTTTCTATCCACTGAAGGAGTATATTGGAAATTTAAACCTCCTAACCCTCCCAATTTTGGAGGAATTTGGGAAGCTAGAGTTACGTCTTTTTTTAAATTTCATGCAAAAAGAATTATTGGTAAATTAGCTTTGAATATAGAAGAATTCCTTACAATAACTGTTCAAATAGAGGGAATTCTCAACTCTTGACCTCTTGTTCCACTTTCAGCTGAAGTTGAAAACTTTGAAGTTCTTACACCTGGTCACTTTCTCATCGAGCGTGCACTTAATGCTATTGTTAAACCAGAACCATGTTCTCTCAGTACTAATAAACTTGATAAATATAGAAAATAACTAAAATTGTACAAAATACTTGGAAGTCATGGAAAAAAGATTATTTCAATAATCTGCAATCCCGTAGTGTAAATGGCAATTCGATCAATCTAATTTAAAAACTAATACAGTTGTATTGTTAAAGGAAGATAATCTTCCCATAGCTCATTGGATCATAGGAAAAACTGTCCAAACGTACCTAGGTACTGATGGCAATATTAGAGTTGTTGAACTAAAATTAGCAAATGGTAAATTTGTTAAAAGACCTATTTCAAAACTTGCTATTTTACCTATTGTGTAATGTAAATATTGAAAATTAATTTTTTATTGCTTTTGATTATTGATTGTACTGTAATGATTACTATTGCTTTGATTTCGATTGTATTTTTAATTTGTATACTTTGTATTGTTGATTATATTTTAGTTCTTACTATGTGTGTTGTTTTATACCCTCTGTACAAAATTTATGTAAATGTATTATTGGTTTGAAATGTATATTTCAAGGCCCGGCGGGATGTTGGCGAGCTCGGCTTCGTTGAAAGCGCCAATACGCCAAAGAGGTTACTGTAAAAGCCTCGCTAGTGGCAGTCCACTTATCGTTGTGTAAAAGAGAGGGTCGCTTTTTCTTCGTTAACAGCGGGGTCAACGTCCCTCATGATAAACATTGGAAACCCCATAATAAGCATTGGAAACGCATCTATTTTGTCGTTTTTGAGTTTTCCTTTTCGTACACCTTTCTCCTCTCACCACACCATTCTAGAAAAAAAAGGATAGACCCAATGTAAATGTGTTTATTCCTCAAGTTTCTTGATAGTTTCGGCCCATTTTTCTTTGCTAAAAAGATAGTTACGGGAATTATTTCTCTGAATATGCCTTATGCTAAACCTCAAAGAAAAAAATGCCAGCTTACATTTTTCCACAGATTGATCTTCTTGTCGCTAATACAACGATGTTACATCAAACCTCAATGCTGAAGTACCATTTTGTATTGGTCGTGGAGATTTCATTTAATTGCCATCATGATCACCAGATCTTTCATTGTTAAGAGTGTGGGGTTTTGTAAAGGAACAAGTATACACTCTGCCGTTTCCTGCACACATTCTCCCATCAGGATTTTTTTTCTGTAATTAATTTAATTGATGGAAGCATGCTCACAAATGTGAGGCATGGACTGAGTTACCGATGATACATTTGGAGAGTAACGAAAGAAAGCCACATCGTCATTTGTGTTAATTGTAAACGTGGATTATTTCTCATTTCTGTATTTTGCAACAATATATACTTTAGAAGTTTTCCTGTAAATCTGACGCAGAGAAACATTCTTTTCACCCAATTAATTTGTAGATACCCTGTACATATGTATGCGTAGTATCAGCATGATGAATTAGTGAAGGATAATTTCAAACCTCTTATACTTGTGTTTAAATAGTTAGGACACCACTTCAATCACTTGGATCCCGTATTGTGCCACCTGAGGATTTTGAAACCCAGTTGCAATTCTACACCTTCCTTCTCATCATTGTTATTTTCTTATAAGTATATATATTGAGAGGAAACAATATCTTAACCAAAGCTCAAACTATTAATGCATCAAACAAGACACAGCGACATTTGTCTGCGTATTAGAAAATAACTAACTTCATTCAAGACTTGAAATGAATGCTAGTCTTCTAAATTAGAATATAATTTTTCAAAAAGTTCAATATTGCGCAAAAATGTTTAAATATTAACATATTTTTGTAGAAATGCATTTTGGCAATTCATACAATCTCAAAGAATGTTTATATATTACGAATAAGTTAGCGAATATTATTAGAAACCTTTCACTTAGCAGAGTTTGTTTTCAAATTACCTGAACTGTATAATAAACTCTTCATTGAAATACCCAGTATTTGATTAATATGACTGTAAGGCATTAAGTTTCATCATTGTTAATTAAACGCGTCTACATTGTCTTAAATGTTGTTAAGCTTAAGACCTGATCTATCACTGGAAGCATTATAATGATGTCTAGCTTTGTAATACAAAGGTTTCTAACAGCACATGCATGCAATGATTAATGAGTTCTCTTTAAGCGGAATAGAGAAAACGCTTTTGTGTAATATTGATGCCATGATATAATATTGAAGTATATTCTAAATTGACATTTTTATTATTTTTTTAGCATTTGTAAATCTACGTTTAATACTTAGCCTCTAAAACTTTTCATTCATGTGATTTCTTTCTTTTTATATTTTTTCTGTAAAAAAACTTCAGAATATTTTTAGTTTGAGTGCTGTGACTTTTTTTTCGTTTCACTAACCACTCTTACGCGTTAAAAAAAGAATAGCTTCACTTTTAAAAGCTTCATATTTTTATACATATATGTTAAGTTACATTACATACTATAATTATTTGTCCGGGTGGATGTTTAGACTTATTAAGCAACATAAACTTTATATATGTATTTTAAATAAATATAAAATGAAATTTTTTATATTATGTTATGAAACTATACACATGTTTCTAACACTTAGAGAGACTTTCACGTCAGTTTGTCCCTAAACTTATATTTCTAAGTAACTGAACTGTGTGGAGGATATTCAATTTTCAATAAGAGCTGTCCTTCATGGACAGCTGTATGTATTTTTTTATATTTGAATACAAATTTATTTATCATAACAATATTCAACAGTACGACATTTTACCCATAATAACAAAAATAGGTAAATAATAATAGCTGCTGGATTGCTTGTTATACATTAAAAAAATTGAACAATCTCTCCGCGTATAAGGTATGAAAATATAAAACTTAAAACTACCGATAACTTTTTATTAGACACTTTATTTTATTTTTAGTATAATAAAATGCTAAAAATTCATTTTCCTTAGCCATTGGTGTAAATACCAATATTAAAACGTTATGAGTTTTTTGCAATTGCATTGACAACAACAAAAAATCTTCATGTAACACTAGCAGGGACCCCAACAAATTATTGTCTTACGACTATTTAATGTACTTTCAAAGTGGAATAATTAATTCGAGCTACTTAAGTATTCATCAGTTCAAATATAATCAAATCTGATAGCTTTGTAAAGTATTAAACATGTACTTTTGGTTTAAAAAAATATGTTTGTTATAATATAAATACCTTGTAATATATTATAGGCTTTGCTCCTCTGGATGAATGGGGTGTTTATGGGTTAAATAAATTATAAATTTTGAAAGAAAATCCAAAAAGTAAAATTGAATATATGTTTATAGCAATATCTGTCAATCGATGTTCAAAATTATTACACAAACAAAGACACAGTCAAGTATATACGTATTTAAATGAAGGAGAAATTTATGAATCCTTATTAATATTTATCTGTATAAAGAAATTCTAAAATGTATGGGCTAAATTCTAATTTGTAGAGATCTTTTGTATCTTTTTATCAAATAATATATTGTATATACTCATATTTCCATGTATTATCTATATTTTGTTGTTGCTGTTCATGTCATCTGTCTGACTTTGTCTGATCGAGGCCCACGAAATTCATGGGGTCAAAATGGATAGATGTCCGCCTGTCGTTGGCCTTAGGCACCATACAGGTGACAGTACGATTTAGCTCGGTGGAATTCCCGAAGAGATGATAGATCTTTACGATAGATTGTGACACTACCAATATTCACATCCACAATTTAGGCATGGAACTGGAGGGATGGGAAATATTATCCAGTCCCCTGACTCGTGGTTTCAGCTTCGACCATCTACAAGACTTTTGGGCCCACTGATTTAACGAGCACGTACTCCGTGTGTACTCTGAGGCAGCGAGCATCGAACCCAGGCCTTCCGGTCTGAAGTCCGATACTCTGACCACTAGGCTACCCACGGCCTATGTGATGAGTACTCATTTCAGAAATGGAGATTCAGAATCTCTTATGCATATTGTATTCCAATAATTTTTATTTACAACCTTTAGTATTATAGTGTAGCCAATTACAAAAATATGTTTGATGATATTCCTATAATTTTTGTTTTCAAATTACCATACTTAGTTTATAATTATTTTACTAAAAACTAGGGGGTAACCCCTCTCGCCTAACGGTGAACTTAACCCCACTGCATAAATTACTTAAGTGTTCGTACTTGTTTCTCAAATTGTAAAACTATAATTTTCATGTATTATATAGTTCTATTTATTTGTTCTTTGCTCTCCTCTTCAGTTTCACTGAAACTGCATCTTCCACCATTTCATTGATAATGTCCTCAGATTTTGATAAACCTTCTGCTCCTGCAGCTTCCTAGAAAGTTGAGTATTTAGTTCCATTGGTTGTTAATAAGTCTTTGCATGAGACAACGCCTTTAACAATTTCAATCCAGGCAAACGTTGTGATGCTTTTCTGTGAGAGCTTGCAATAATATACTATCGCGACCGTATTGGTATGAAACGAAGCACATGGTAGTCAATTCAGCGCGTACGACTCATACAAAATAGGGAGTGCCAACTTAGAGAGTTATCTTGAAAGTTGGCATTGTTGTGATAATACATAAGAAATTTATTACAGCATAAAAAAGGCGTTTTTAAAATAGAGAGAGATAATTTTATACTTATTGCTTTGCTACATTTCGGCTTGAATATTTTATAACTTAAAATCTGTTTTTGGATCACTGCATCTGGCAGTAACGTTTACTGTTCATTAAATCATTATAATCGAAGTATTTTTGAAGGCATCTTTAGTTGTTACCTTTCATCATGTAGAATGAAATTAGAACTTTTGTCCATTATTTTTCGTAGGACTAGGCTTAGTATTATATGCAGAAAGAGGAAAGGTTAACAAACACCTTAAAACTTGTTAAAATTTAACTTTATATAAATTTAAAAACTTCCCTAGATCAGGATTGTTTAAAATAAAGTATCATCTATCTTTTAAACATTTCAAAAATTTAATGACATTTTTACCTCAAAAATATTCTCTAAATATTACATAAAACTTTAATGGAGGTTATTAAAAAACTATGTGTGTGTGCGCGCGCTCGTGTGTGTGTTTGTGAGGTTTTATGTAATTGTTTCTTTAAAAATTAAGCATGTTTTTAGATTATAATATTAAGTGAAATAAATTTTTCACTGAATATTACAATATTTGTTGAAAAACGATAATAGAATTTTTTTTTCAGTCCTTAAATTGATTTATGATACAGTGTTTTATTTCTCTCTCTCTCTCTCTCTGTATGTATATATATATATATATATATATATATATATATATATCGTCACAATAAAAACTGGTTCGTTTTACTCTATTCACCTTTTATTTAATTTTATATTATTAGAATTATTTTTTTGCTTTGTTCTGGAGTATAAATGGTGTTATTCAAATTCCACATTTAAGTATTTATGTAAAAAAACAGAAATAAATGTATTACACAAATAAAATCACATGTTCAAGTGAAGGAAGTTATTAGATCTATTTATAGAAACAACATCATATTCTTTTAGGGAAAAGTTGAAACCGCTTTGTAAAACACTTGCAAGCTGTTATGTTATTTTATTACATTGGATCGCCAGTATATATGTCCAAAATTCAAATTCAAATCGCTTTAACAAGTAACCACGCACTTAAATCCATTAAAATAGTTTGATTCTTTGCGAAGCTAATTGCTGTGGTCTTGGGCCTGGGTTCGACTCCCGGAGAAGTCATGGATGTTTGAGGCATGGACATGAGGGTACTCTAAATAGCCATCGAGACGCTAGTCCTCTCATGAGGTTGGTGGAAGAGAGGCTGGAGGTCCTTGACCACCACCAGGAGGTGTACTTCTTCAAAATTCGGGGGAGAACCAAATCATTCTGTCACTTGCTCGGTACTCAAAATCAAAGTTAATGACAGATATGCAATCTAGCGCTTTGCCATGATTTCGTGAGCCTCTATCTGGTACTGTCGATCAAATGGTATTAACAACAACAACAGCAATAATTCATAAGATGTTATAAGAGACGTTTCGAAGTAGGATATTCAGATTTATGAATAAGATATTATAAGTAAGTAAGATTCTAATTTCAAGTAAATATTAATTTAAATTATTACATAAATACATACAGAGTGATTTATTTCATAAAATAATACTAAACACGCAATTATTAACAAACTCTGTTTTAATTTCCGCAAGACAACGATTAGTGCTATTTCTCAGATTGTATCACAAAATAGTTGAAAATGTTTTTAATCTTCTGTTCTTGATTCTTTGAGATAAGAATTAATTCTGTAAGAGGGAGAATTTATTTACGAATATGCCTTTATGTTTCATAAATTATTAGTGATTTGAAAATTTTAAAAATCGTCAAAATTTAACCACTAGGCAAACATTTTTATTCATTTCAGTATTCCTTATAGCAGCTAAACCTTCGTAAAAAATCAAATAATTAACAATAAAATGTTTTTTAAATCACCTTACATTATCCTACGCAAAGAAATAGATTCCCGAAGAAAAAGGGAATACCATTCATTGATCTTTATTTTCTTAACCATTGCTTCAAGCTTTAAATCGTGTAATCCAAAACTCTCTTTTAGCTGTTATGTCAGGAACACCCACTTCAAGCAACTCGATATCAGGTCGAATGAGCACGACGAATTTAATTCACCTCAATGAGGATAATGGATTTTATTTTATTTCTGTCAGGTACAGTGAATTACTCTCGTCTCATATTCCATTTTACAATGATTGTTACGTTTGCCGAACGTAAATTACTATAATCCTTCAAATTAGAACAAAGCGGGTAGTTGGAAAACTTTCAACTAAGCAGCATAAAAAAATCCATTGGCAATTAACGCTCTTGAAATAGTCCTTGGTTTACGAAAATAATTCATAGTAAATTACTGCATACTTGTGTAGGGAAATCGGGGGGACATGTAGTTTTGACGCATGTCTAAAAAGAGTGAAATATGAGGATTGTGTGTGTGTGTGATTTGTATGGAATTAACTCAATGAAGATAGTACCATTATCTTCTCTTATTCTAAATAACTTAAATTATTTTGATTAGAAGGTTATCAAAGAATTAAATAACTATTTACACTTTAAAGAAAAATTAAGCAGATAAAAACCTTTATTATTTTTTTACTATCTGATGATCGCCAAAATCATAATAATTAATCATTAATACAAAGAACTACAGCTATTAGATCTACGTTTACCTTTAATAGATGGTAAAGTCATTTAAAATTTTGTTTTAAAAACAATTCATAATTTTTGAGCTAAAAATATCCCGACTTTGATCCTTAAACTACCCCATACGTTTTAAAACTTAAAATAATATTTATGTATAATGTCTACTCATATTTCAATATGAAATAAGACAAACTTGATGTATGGCCTTTAAATTAAATTAAAAACTTATTTTTATGGAAAAATAGCTTATGAGAAAACGTTAAAATTATGTGTGATTTATTTTTTTTATACAATATCTCTCTCATATTCATTTTTTGTGTGAACTTCTATCTCTCTGTCTATAAAAATAGTTTTTTGTGATGTTATAATAAATTTGTTGTTGTTTCTAATGTTAAGAATATCTCCCTTGAAAAGGTAAACTTATGTATTTATTACTGAGTACTCTATATGATATAATGTGCAATATTCTAGTATGGACATATACTAAAAATCACGACAAATTTATAAATTCCGTTATTGGTAAAAGTAATGACAACCTGCAGAAGAACTATTGGTTTAATTTCAATTGAAGTTTCTTTATAAAGACTCGTTTTATTGGTGACAGACTGTATAGTTTGTATCAAAAACAAAGAACGAAATCCAAACCAGAGAGCATACTTACGAATTTTGATTTATGCTCCCCGCTGTCTGAGAACTTCGAAGTCATTTGAAGTTAACATAAAATATTTCGTATTGATCGGCACCACGTATTGGGAGGGAAATAGTTCTTGCACTTACGACATGCTTTGAGTATTGGTGGCAAGGCTATTTAAATATCGTCGCAGAAATGAATTTTTGAAATTAATTTTACCCATTATCTGAAGCAATATTAAAACACACGAATTCCTTAAACTTAAAATCCTAAATATTTCTGTAGCATGGGCATGTCTAAGAAATATTCAGTATTTTTAAGGAACTTAAAATATGAAACGTGTCAATCATGAACATTTCCTATAAAAAAATTTTCTTACTACAGTTGAGCCCCGAAAACTCGATATATGGGGACCAAAGTGTGCCTGAGTTTGTAAAAATGCCGGGATATCGAAAATAGGGTTAAGTAAGAAAAGTACGAATGTTTCTTCAACAAAATTTGTACTGCACTTGTATATATTGTTTACTTGAGAACACAACGGAAAATTAACTGCCCAAATACCCTTGAGCAAAAGAAAGCTATGTACTCTATGGTGGCATAGAGCATTTGCTACATGAAAATGAAAATTAGTGAATATAGGGCTTACAATAATGTTCCTGATCAGCCACACCTCAGAAAGTTAATTTATGAAGACATAAAGCCGCCTACAATGAAAATTAAGAATCAGACTTTGCAAAAACCGGCTACTTTTTTAAGGAAATGCGCAAAGTGTTATTACCTTACATATTGCACTCTCCATTTTACTGTATCATCCATTCCAAAGACGACGAAGGAACATCAAGTCCATTACCAAAGCACGTTCAAAATACTGAAGGGTGGTTTTGACAGCCTTTAGACCCTCGTTGTGTGATACTATAAGAGTTTGTACTGTGTGCTTAACGTTAACATCTGCATTATTTTTACAGTATTTTTTCATTAACGTGGGATTTTTTTATCTTGATCTGGTGTGGTCGAGTTATCTGGAATGCCGGGTTATCGAGTCCCAAGTTTTCGGCATTCTACTCTATAAATGTGAAAAGAATTCTGACATAATTCTTCAAAAGAAGAAAAGTAGCTAATTCAAGCTATAAACAGAAGGTTACATCATTATATAAATGAATATTTTTTACTGTATTATACTATTTTAGTCTCCTGGTACATTAATTTTGACTTTTTTTAAAAAAATTAATCTGTTGTGCATGTATTAAAAAGGCTATCCATGTCCTATCTTCAATGTTGAATAACTCTAGTTTATATCCTTCAAAATTTATTGCGCAGTCTTTCTTCTATTACAAGATATCAATGATAAAAGAAAAGATACATTGAATTATATGTATTAAAGATATATTTAATAATGCATTATAACTTTATTACAAAATGATTAATCTTCTACCGTGATATTATATATGTAAGGAGTTGCTTAAAAACTGCGTAGAAATAAATATACATGACTTTACAAAAAGTTTGTTCATAATGAGCACTCCAGTGTCTTAACAGGGTAAAATAAATTTTTTTTTATTATTCATTAATTTGCCTACCCCGCTGACTCTCATTAATATTTTGGCTATATGCGTTTCGTTAAATTAATATCTGTTAAATTAATATTTAATTTTACTTGTTTTTAAACAACATCGTGTACAAAACCTAAAAGTTATAAACCTGCTGTTAATGAAGTATAATATTTCCGTGAGGTATTTTTAATTACTATTCAATTAAATAGGCATCCTTATAATAATATATATGCGAAACATATATTTTAATCTATGAATTTTAGTAAATATTTATTAGTGGGTAAATCCATTATACACTTTCAAATTTCTGTTTTTCATTTAGCTGAAGAATATATTCTTTTCATAACATAAGGTACCGATATATTCTCATATAGTACGTATTAATTTATATGTGTCTAAAATCTAAAACTATATTACTTCCATTTAATATTTAATTACTTTTGAAGTAGAACTTAATTGAATTTAAATTTAAATTTGATTTGATTGCTGATATAAACTCAGGAGGATAACATTAATAACTTTCCTAACATTTAATTAATTTTAAGAGTATTATTAATAAATTACTTCAGTTATAAATGGCTACGTAAAATATGTAAACTTATTCAAAAAGTATCTTCTACTTTGACTTATTCTTAAATATAATGAATTAAAGTAATTATATTCCTGTATTTATTAAAATGTGACTCAAACAATCTTAGAGGCAAATATACCTGTGCGCGTGTATGTAATATATACACGACAAAGTAAATGTGTTAGGTATTCAAATACTATTAAAATGTAATTTTATATGTGACTAAAATGTGTAACGAGAGATACAATTTTAACTTCGAAATTAATAAAATACCACATTGTGTAAAAGTTATATACACTTGTCAAGTTTCTGAAGCATATTACATACAACGTAATAGATTCCTAGTTTCATATACATCATGAAAAATCAAAAATTTTAATAGACATATTAAATACCGTTTACAACAAAAATATACGATTAATTTTATATTTAGTTATCTGTATTTAAAAATCTTAAATTTTATTGATTAAATTTTAAATTGCATTTTTAGATGCGTAGGATGTTCCAATTATAAGAGATTTAAAAAATATTCATAGTTCCTTGAAGTTTCTGAACATCTAAGTACTTCAATTCTCAAATCAGCTCAATCAATCTCAAGCGATTTAATGTATCATCTATTAAAAAATTATAAAAAATATTCTTACTATCATTCCTATCATTTTAGTTTCTACATAGCAATTTTAATCTACAATTATTTTAGTAAAAATAATTTTATACTTAATATTAATGCTACTACTCAGCTTTTATTTTTCAAGCGTAGAATTTATACTTAGGTCACTAAATTTGACAATAATTACTTTGTTGTTCTTTGATTACAAAATTTTCTAAGCATTATCGGATGCTTCTTTAAGGTATCTGACTACGTTCAGAACCATGAATTTAAAAAAGCGCATAAATGGATAATTTTTATGATATTTAGTGTCACTTAAAGTAGAATACATGTATTAAATTATTTAAGGACATTTTGGACAAAAGAAAATTATTTAAACACAATATTTCGTCAAAAAATTAACTTAGAATAATCTTTTTTCAAAATGTTCTCCTTTTGTGAAAAATAATTTTATTGTAATAATATTTTGCCTGTATATAGCTCAGATCTTTGTACAGAGGCTCAACTATGATTTTTGAAAAATTCACATTATTTTCCGAGTTACAACCATTTGAAATAATTATCGGCGTTTTTTTCTTAAAATTTCTTCCCTCTGTTGTTGTAAAACATGAATAAACCCACTTCTAAGTTATATATTTCAAGAATTCTAGTTGAGCCTCTGTACAGAGGTCTGAGATATATACAGGCAAAATATTATTATAATAGAAGCATTTTTCACAAAAGGAAAATATTTTGAAAAGGGGTAATTCTATGTTCAGTTTTTGTCAAAATATTGTACTTAAATAACTTTTTTATTGTAACACTACTCTTATAACAACTTTATATACATTTTCTAATCTAAATTACACTAAATATCATAAATATTATCCATTTATACGCTTTTGGAAAATCATGTTTCCGAACGTAGTCGGATACCTTAAGTATGAAACTTCTTAATTAATAATAGACTTAAAATGTCTTCCCATTTACAATCCATTGCAATTCTCTCAGTATTATAAACAGAAGGGGTGTGGGAGAAGCAAAAAAATTCCATTAAATCCTATTTCCAAATTATTACTCAGTCCTCAATATTTAAAATAATCTGACATATCTTTATTGTTTCCAAAACTTAAAATCCTATTTTAATATCAAATATTTAAATCATTTTGGTCTCTTAAGTTTAGTATACTAAAACTTTTAGTAACATACCAGATTTTTCAAAAGAACTTTACCTGACTGAACATGCTGGTCTGTTTTACCATGGAAAACAAAAGGATTTTGAGTTTGAAAATGGGAAAGAGAATTTCTGAGGACAATGCTCGCATACGCAGAGGCAGAGAAAGAAAGAATAACGAAAGAAAAATAAGTAGGAAAAGGTTATTAAATAACATAACTAAATTAAAAAAGAGATATTTAAAATTCATTCCATTTCATAATGCATACTTCACAACGTCGAAGCATGTATTCACAAATCTGTTCAAAATAGGCAAGTATGTTGCAAATACCACAAATTTCCACAAAACTAGCGAATTAGGAATCTATGACTGATAATAAGGTCGTCTCGTGCCTCATAAACTTCGCGTATCTGCCAATCCAGTGTTTGAAATATGTCGGAGTATTCCTGTACAATGCTGCTAAAATCTGCAGACGCTCTATCATGCTGAAACTAAATGTTTCGGCGCGTAGCTTCCGGAACATCAACCATTAGATCAAACAGCATTATTTCTAAACTTCTAAATAAGTTAGATAAGTATTCCTGTTGCAAATAAGGGATAACAAACATGTTGCCGATAATACCTACCCAAACGCTTACGATGCAACGTTGTTGGCCTTTTTGAACACATTGGGTTTTCATGCACCCAAACATGCCGGTTGGGCAAACATTGTCTCGTGCAAAAGTAGATTCATTGGAAAACAAAATATACAGCGGAAAGCGCCCAGTTGCGTGACCCGTTTGTGAAAGAGACAGTATGTGAATGTAATTCATTTATTTTTAAACAACATCACACACTGCTAGTAATCTTTGGATATTATAGGAATGTAACAAATCCTCGTGCAGTATGCGCATAACGAAGCGATAAGGTGCATTCAAGAAGTGTTAATTTCTCGGAGACTTGCTTGTGATGAGTTCGACTCAAGTTTCCCGGTGCAGTTCCATTTACGACAGGAATGTATGAAGGGCATTCAGGACCGATGAAGCAACTTACTGGGAAATATCCTGTATCACGTAACCTGCAATGCAATTGTCCAAACAAAACTAGACTTAATTGTCCGTTTGGGGAAAGCTCAACGTACAATAGATGCTGCTCGTCTTATTTCATCAGCGGCACCCTGCACGTATCAACTAATATGGATTTAATAAACTACGAATTGTATATGATAGAAGCAAATTCCTGCTTATAGAAGAATCTATATCTGTTATAGAATGAAAGGACAAGAGTTTAAGTGTTTTGAGAATCAAACCAAGAACATTAAATAATCCCCCATTACGCATTCAGAACTGGGAGCGCGACGTTAAGTGAATTTTCAATAGGATGATGAATTAAGATGACCCTCATAAAAGGTGCTCTTATGACGACTGCGTGTTATCAGGATGATGATTTAAATGATCATAAGAATGATTCCTTTTCAGGACTAGTCCTAATTTATATCTTATGGGTCTAAATGACCATTCTTAACTAAGCAAGAGCATTGAAGTGAGAAGGTATTTCTCGTATGGAGAGGCTAAAATAATTTTGAATGTTCATCGCATTAAACTGTTTTGAAATGACTTCTGATGTTGTATATTCACATTTGTCTCATCTAAGAGACTCGAGAAAATGCCCTAAATACAAAAACAGTTATTGAAATGGCTAGAAATGGGAAAAACAACTATAAAATTTATTTGAAGATCTTGTGTGATCCCATAGCATACTAATGTGATATTTATTTCTTTTCTGAGACTTTAAGCATCTTTTTGCTTATGACTGAAAGTGATATAACCATCTAAGCTATGAAAACTGGCTTTTTTAAAAAGTATATACATACAAATATACATAAAGGCATTTAAAACAGTCCTCGACCATTTTTTTAAATTTAAAACATGCATATTATTGAAATTTTTTGGTCTTTCCTGCTTCAGGTCTTTTTATGTAGATGGAAATAAGCAAGAAGTACCACTGAAAAGTACTCATATTCAGGAAATAATATAGTTTTAAGCTTTACTAACCATTCGGCCAACAACCATTCTGTATCGGGATATCAACATCATATGCATTATAATCCAAGTACAATACTAGATTGAAATACCCTCATTGTGTTTAGATTTGGACAATATGGAAAAGCAACCACAAACCCAAGGTCCTTTAACCGATAAGTACCAATGTTTCCTACACTCCTCACTTAACTGTGACTGAGCACGCCATACTTTCCCGATTTCCTACCCCAGTTGAAACTTTAGACCCCCGCACCGGGGCATTCTGAAAACGGGAAGCGAAACCGGACGGACGCAAGGTCTTTGTCTGCACCAATACGCAGTACCTTCAAAGGTGTAAATTTCATTTACCCGCATTACTACTCAAATTGAAGTAAATTTTAACTGTAAATATTTATTTTTTGTATTATAAACATTGAGTTATTTCCATCTCTGACTATTATTCGAATTCAAGCAGTGGCATCAACCAAAATATGCACAAATTTTTGCATTGTTGAATCATAAAAAGTAACACTAGGTTAATAAACAACGTTGGGAAGAAACACTTTCTCAGATACAGTTTAAAGGTTTAAAGAGAGTGTCCTCAGACCTTCTTGATGCTCATAGCAAAGCTAAAACGAATCAGTATAGAACGAAATAGTACATCAGAGGGAATAAAAATATATTTTACAGTGGACAGTTCATTAATATCATTAAGTCTTCCATGAAGGGCTGTCAACATGCATTGTTACAAACCTCAAAACTTATAAGAAATAATCATAAACAATAGTAAAACAATTACATAAACTGGTACATCTCCGTTTCACTAGCGCAAATCTGGCCAAGTAGGCGTCATTCAACTATAGGCACAACCTATAGTTTTACGTGCCAAGTTTCATACTTCTGGGTTTCTTTTAGTTTGGCCGAAACATCTAAAACACAAACACAAACTCTTTCTTTTATATATAGAGAGAGATTAGTAAGCATTTTGCAAAATTATAGGTACCAACCTCACTTTAACCATGACGAAAATTACAAGGTCCGTTGCCAATATCACTCAAATATCTTCAAAATGTGCCGTTAATAAAAAAATAAACTTGAAACAAACAAAAAATATTGAAATGTTAAAAAACAGGCATATACTTTTTGAATGCACACATTGTACTTAATTGATTCCACAGTGAATACCACTCAATTCATGCATTTGTCATTTAAAAAATAAGAAGACAGATTGTTTTACTTTTTTGCTGTATATATGTATAACAATTACTTTTAAATCGTTAGCAGATAATTATCAAGGTTTATATAGTTCTCTTTCCTAATCAAATTAATTCAAAACAACTTCCAAAAATACACATTTTATAAATTGAATAATTTTATGCAATCTTCGTTTAAAATCAGCAGAAAAATGTGTGAAATTTACTTTTTTTTATAAAGCAATATATAAATATCCTTAAAATAGAATATATCTTAGAGTATTTTTCACTTTATCTCGTAGTTTTGCATATGTAAATAGCATGATTCAGACAACAATTTTGATTAGTGGTATTGGGTGATTTTAATAGTATACGATATCAGCACATCTAAAGTCCTAATAAAATAAGCATTTTAGAAATCAATTTGTACGAAAATTTAGAAATCTCTAAGGGTCAAGTATAGCTTGTGAGGTGTAGAGAACAGGATCTGCATCAGTAGAAACTGACGAAAGAAAATTAGATTATTTCGTTAACAAAATAGAACGAAAATTATTTAGAAGATTCGATTAGACAGTGTTTGTCAAAGAAGAATGTTTCTAATCCCATTTGTAAATGTTCACAAATTTATCAACTAATTATTTTCTATTTGTATGAATTTATTTGAAAAAATTTCCTCTTTTTTATTTGTTGTAAAGGCTTGATAAGACTCTGAAAACTCATTATTTTTACGTACATTCTAAATACTGTGAATTTCTTTAAACCGTTAGAAAACTTTCTTGAGTATCTGCATATATTTGGTGTAAGCATCACAAAGCTTTCACGGATTTATTTGACCTTTTAGTGAGGTTTAAAGACAGATATTCTGTGGATACAAATTCGTTTTCTCTCATTGCTTCTTTTTAATTTATTTTGTAATATATGTATTAAATCTACATCTATATATATATGTGTGTGTTGAAATGTATTATTCATAACCTGAGCAATTTAAAATTTTAATGCCGTGAGAATTATTATTACAATTTATAAGAAGTACAAAAACATTTGTTTTTAAATTTTTATTATTTTAATATTTTTATAATTTGAAATATTTTTTGCTTACTTAAAAATTTAATCCGTCTTGTTACAAATAGCTCTTTATGTTCTATAGCTTTTTTTTAAATGTTTACTGTGTTTTCGGGAAATATTTGAAAATTTCATTAAGACTTACAGACTATTGACAGTATTTAAACATATGATGTCTATGATTATCGCATTACATTACTGTTTATTCAAAATTTATAATATTTACCTTACTACCATCATTTACTTATTATTAGCAGGATTTTTTTCTCTTTTACTTCAGCTTCTATTTTGGTTTTATTGAAGAATGAGATTAAAATTTTGGAGGTAAATTAGTTTCATGCTCTTTTACGTATATTTGTTTAAAAAAAGCTGCAAAAAAAACAGAAATTTTGTTAAAATGTTGCGTTTTTAGTAAATTTATTTTTATATGTCAAGAATTTTTAATTAACTCCACATTTTGAAACTACATGATGCTATTGATTATGGCCCTCGTAACTTTTAGTTGTGGTCAGAGGACGAGGACACCACCTTAACTAGCAACCCACTCATCAAACTTCCATACTCTATTAATGAAAAATTTTCAAGAGAGAGAAACACAGTACAAATTAAACAAGTTTGACATTTATAGACAACTTTGCAAATTTAATAAAAAAAACTGCTATTCAGATTTACGGTTTTCTTTTACTCAAATAAAAAGCTGCAACATCTTTACAAGACTTTATATCATTCTGCATAAAAGTGTCTTAGATACTTTTCATGATACAGTATAACGATGAACAACGATGGTTTTGTTTGTCGAACAACAACTATTTAAAGATTTCTTATATTTTATAATTAATAAAAAAATTTCATGAAACATTAAAAGCACATTTAGAGATTATTACGAGAAGTAAGAAAATTTAAACGTATACAGTCGAACTCCAATTTAAGAAATTCATCAGGACTGAACATTTTATTGACAAATTCGGGGATATTCGTTATATATATATATATATATATATATATATATATATATATATATAATATATAATATATATATATATATATATATATATATATATATATATATACATATATATATATGTCCAGCCTTAAAGTGACCCAATAGCTAATTCGGTTCGACATGCACTTCCAATTTGAAGAATGTTTTAAAAAAAGGTAATGAATGTTTTTAGGCGCTTTTCGAACCCAAAATCCCATTTACAAAAAATAATAAAAATTAAATTTTAATATGGTCTCCAGATCATATCACTTATACTTAGGAAAAGATACAGTACATAAAAACAAAGTAAACACAAAAGCTTTCAATTTATTATGATAAAAACTGACCGAGTCATGCCTACATAAATTTGAAGCATCTGAATTTCTCAGAAAAGGGGGTCGTATATAAATTGAGTTTAGAGAATAGTAATTCACTATCTACAGAAAGATCAAAAGAAAAACATTATAGTAATATTAAAACATCGTAGTAAACATCATAGATTGATCATTTGCATTGCTAGATGGCAAACAATAAAAGTTAAACTAAAGAAATACAACTTGTACCGAAAAGTTTTAAACAACTTGTTTAAACAAACAGCAGCAAAAGAACACATGATTTGCCGTTCAAATTATAACATAATGTGGAATGATTCTCCAATTATGAATCAGGGGCTTTATTATATCAGAATGACCAAGTTAAAATAATGTTCAAAATGACTGCTTTCCGCAGAAATGAAGTACCAAACTCGCGTCAGGAACTCAGGCTGTAGCTTCTGCTACCTCTTGACCTGCGTAGCCGATTATTTGAGTGTCAAATGTCTGCGCCAAAAATGTACATGGTTGTTCAGATTTGTGTACGGGGGCACCATCATGCTGGTACCACATGCGTGACAAATCCCGTAAGGAAACTTCATCTTCTAAAAAATTGGCTAACGGTTCAGATAAAATTTACGTGTATGAATCTGATGTTAAAGAACCATCGAAATATATTGGGCCTATTAAGGTGCTCTTCCATACACCGCACCACACATTCACCGACCAACTCACTTGGTGGCGATTCGGTCGTATTAGATGTGGGTTTTCGAGGGAGCAATAATGCCTTTTCTGTGTATTAATAGTGCCTTGCTTCGAGAACTGGCATTCATACGACCACAAAACTTCATTCAAAAAAATCTGGATTTTCATCCAGTGTGTTTAACACGAAATTGCATAAATCAAAACAACGATCCTGGTCTCCGGGCATTAGTTCCTGCGCCAGGACGGAACCATAAGTATATGCACCATACGTATGTAATATTTTCCGCACCGTCGATTTTGAGTAGGAACAAGCCTTGCTAATATCCCGGACACTACTTTCAGGATGAGCCAGGGCATATCATAGAACATCCGAGCTAAATCGTACTGTCACCTGTATGGTGCTCAAGGCCAACGACAGGCGTACTTCCACGAGACTACGATGAATTTCGTGGGCCTCGATCTGACTTCGTCAGACAGGTGACATTAGAAACAACAACAACATAGAACATCCTCAACGGGTGCCCGCTGTAGGTGTGGCACGAGCTAAGGGAATACGTCTATGAGAAGTGTTGAACACCAGTGACAATTGTACAATAAAATGTATGTTTTCGACTGGATAATTTAATGGCATAAAGTCTTGCCACCTCTCTCTTATTTCGATTATACTGCCCATACAACAGTACCATTTCGCAGTATTCTTCATTTGTATACATCTCGTTCTCCCGTACTAGAATTCGTAATATTAGAATACGACTGAGTGCATTTGCAAACGACTGCACAACAGATTTTTAAAGTTGGCCATGATTAGTACCGAAGCAAAGCAGTCTGAAGCCGCAGTATGTAAACCTATTTTTTTGGAACTGCTTTTGAAATTGTAAACCTATTTTTTTGGAACTGCTTTTGAAATTGTAAACCTATTTTTTTGGAACTGCTTTTGAAATTGTAAACCTATTTTTTTGGAATTGCTTTTGAAATGTTTTCTTACTCCGAAATATTTTATTTTTTTTCTATGTTTTACATTAACACATAATAAATTTTATTTTTTAAGTACTCAATTTTTGTAATATTAACTTTAAATTTAAAAACGATTTATATAAGAGTGACGTGCAAGAGCGAAAGTTTCCTGGAAAAGTTCCAATTCATTTCACTTTAGAGACGGACCCTTACTAGCTTCTTGAAAATTGCCCAGAAAATATACGGAATGTATGATTTTCAAAGTTCCTTAACTCGGCCAGTTTTGATCGTAATAAAATGAAACTTTTTGTATTTACTTTGTTTTTGTCTAATGTATCTTTTCCTAAATATAAGTGATAGGACCTGGGAACCGTATGAAAGTTTAATTTTTGTAATTTTTTTCTAAATGAGTTTTTTGATACAAAAAGCACGTAAAAACATTATTTACCTTTTTTAAAACATTTTTCAAATTGGAGGTACATGTCTAAACTGAACGGTTCGGGAATTAGCCATTGGGTCACTTTAAGGCTGGATACCCTGTATATATATATATATATATATATATATATATATATATATATATATCGGGGTCCAATATATATAAATATATATATATATATATATATATATATATATATATATCTAATATCATATATATATATATATATATATATATATATATATATATATATATATATATATATATAATATATATAATATATCGGGGTCCAAATAAATCAAAAAATTTATGCTTACCTTTGAGCATATATATATATATATATATATATATATATATATATATATATATATATATATATATATATATATATATATATATATATATATATATATATATATATATATATATATATATATATATATATATATATATATATATATACATATATATATATATATATATATATATATATATATATATATATATATATATATATATATATATATATATATATATATATATATATATATATATATATATATATATATATATATATATATATATATATATATATATCGGGGTCCAAATAAATGCAAAAAATTTATGCTTACCTTTTGAAAGTTCTATTATAAGCAACTAAATAAGAAATATCCATCGTTAGAAATTGTTCAAATTTTAGGCTGCTAAAATACTATTAGTAAATTATTATTCGCTAGTTAGCTGTAATTTTTTTTAAAAAAAATAATTAATAGACGATTTATTGATTTCTGACTCGAAAAATATTTTTGTATTTAATACAGAAAAGAATATATATATATATACTGTCTTTTTACATCAGGCTGCAGGAGGTATGTTTTCACTATTTTGAAATAAAGTAAAGTATAGAAAATTTAAATTTTGATAGAAGCATCAAGATCGTTATTCACTGGCTCCCACAAATTAACAAATTCCTCAACTTAAATTACCCAGATAGACAGTCCGTCATCAAATGTAACATAATATTTAAAATTTATCCCAGGAATGACCTCTATCTATATAATTTCTGCAAACCATACGTATAATAAATCGCACTTTTCTCTCGAAAATAATAATTAATCTTAATTAATAAAATCTGAACCAAATCACCGTTCTTATATGTGTATTGAAAATACATTACATAATTATGCATTGAATGTTTTCACTCTAATATTTTTTATCACCAAATAAAAAGTATCAATTGATTCATTAATAACTTAATTTTTGTAAATTCATTCATTTGTTTGCCTTCTTTAATGGTGGTAAATCATTGTTCTTGCTGTACAGAAACCTAATACGGAAGAAATTCGAAAGTTTTAAATTTCGGCCCTAAAATCTTTTTCGGAACTTACATTTCCTTTTACTTTTTATTTTGAATCAGTTAAAAAAATATATAAAGGTAAATTTTCGCTGAAGATTTCGTGCATCTCCAATTTCTCGACTTTCTTTCTTACTTGTCTTTTGTTTTTATTTTTAGCACATAAAAAATGCTTGAAGAAGACGAATAGAAGAAGAATGTAAGAGCAATTCATAAGCTGAAAAAAGTTTACGAATAAAATTATTTTGAGTGTTATTAGACTATAGCTTCCAAAATGCATTTTTATAGCACTACATTTTTCAATAACAGACTTTAATTTCCTGTATACATCAGAAACTCCATGACTCATTTTTTTTCCTTTTAAGATGTAATTTAACAGATCCGGCGGATGAATCATTGTTGCAATATGAAGCGTAAAGTGGTAGATACGGAATGTGCTTACATATCAAAAAAATTAAATTCCGGTCTGTAATTCTTTTTATCTTTCAAGGAATCTTAGATTTAAAATAGATATTTGAAATTCTCACAACACTAGATATATTATTATTAAATGAAACACTACTCCTCAAAATAGTAATAAAACTACTGAAGTATTTTGTTTAGCTAGTTTGCTATGCATTTGACAATGTGTTTTTGTGAACAATTATCTTTAAAAAAGAGATAGAACTGGACCAGTAGAAACAGGTACTTTCAAACTGATTTAAAAATTATATATATTGCAATCAATTTTTTAATAAAATTTTCTTATTTCCTCATTATTTGTGTAAGTATTTTATTGATAAATTTGATAAAATCACATTCCATTTTCACTACCTATTGATAAAATGTGAAATTGTGCCTTAAATAAAAACTTACTTATTAAACGTTTACAAAAATGCTTTTTGTTTAAAGTTAAGTATTTGTATATTGATTTTTCATGCTAATAAATACTAAAATTAATTTTACTACGTTAATTGTTTTAATGATTAGCAAAAAACTCTTTAAGATTGCTACGTTCATTTCCAACTTTTTCAATTCCTGCATTTATTAATATTTATACATATATACTTTATACTAGCAAAATATATTACGTTATGCACATTAGTTAAAATTCCATATATATATATATATATAGTGATATATAATATTCTATATTATGTTAAATTTCCAGAGGACATTTTCCTGAATATGTATTAATAATTTTGAAAACAATTATTTTTTAATTTTTTAAATCATTTTACTTCATGCATTCAATCAAATTTAAGCGAGTGCATATTAATATGCACATTTCGTAATTCAATCATGTAAGGTACATTTTTATGAAACATTTCCTAAAGGGTTACTAAAATTACTTTGTAAAATATTTCAATATTTTTACACATCAAGAGCTTATAACGCTGAAACCATTTACTCTCAGTAGGGAATTTAAATGAATCTTGGAACTTTTCTATTATTAAAATTGAAAGCTATTAATATCTTGAAAGAATTTAATCAGTTCTACAACATCACTTAAATTTAGAAATCAACCAATATATTCAAATAAACATCCTTCTCTTCTGTAGATGGTTCTTAAGAAGTCATCCAGAAAAAAATATCGAGTATATTTAAGTCCCTTGAAATGTCTCCGTCGGATTCATCCGTCTTTTTGAACCGGGTGTTATGTGTCCCGGACGTAAATATTCGTCATTCCAAAATAAGATCTTTTCTTTGTGCTGTTATCAATAAAACTAACCCGAAGTCCTTGAAATGCAATAAAATGACCTTGACAGTGTTTGCGAAGAATTTACCTATCCACGCGGGTCGCACGCATATGTTAATTATTTCACGCGTCCGGCAACATGAGGATAAATGGGGGAGGGGAGTGGGGTAGAAATGCTTTAAGATCAAGATATTATTGGAAATTTAAAATGTGGAAAATTGATCATAATATTATAACTCCAGTTTTGATTTTTTAATTATTATTTTTATATCTTTATTTTTTTTTACTAACTCTAAATTAGAAGCGTTTAATAAACGCTCCTTTACAATTTCTGCATCTCAGTAAACGGTTTCATATGAGTACCAATAATATAACAAACTTCATGAGGTGTCTTTTTTACCACTGTGATATTACCACTGACAAAACACTTTGTTGCTGTTGCAAAAGTATTAAATCAAGAAAAAGCCTATTTATCCCCTCTTGAAAGAGATCTTCGAGAGAAAAAGAGTCATTGAATGATTCCTCTTCATTGGTATTTTTTAAATACAGCACTTTTGGGACAAATCAAAGAATTACTGATGCATGGATCCATGTTTGTTTGTCGCTACAAAATAGTTAACTTCCCAGTCGACTTGAAACGATATATTTTCTTCGATTATTTTCGCTTGTAAGATATGAAAGATAGTTAGAAATTAATTCCACCCACTGTTAATTCCACTGTTGTCTCTGTTATCACTAACCGTAACTGATCCAAACAGAAAAAGAATATCAATTCGTACCGTACGACACTGACAACAAAAAGCTAAATTGATATATTTCATTTCTTGACAAAGTATTTCCCACCAAATATTTTACGCAATGTTCTTACCTAAGTGAATTTCTCAGAGCAATAAGGCATGACCGGGCTACTTAAAAAAGTTCGACGGGCCACAGGTTGAGTACCGTTGATTTAATGCATCGCATACACGCTCATATCAGAGGAACGGTGGCGCTGAGGTGCGAATCAAGTGACTTTTAATCTGCAGTTGAAGGATCCTAAGATAAAAGTATTGAGATCTAAATATTTCATTTCTATCACTTCCAATTTACTCCATAACTTTATACCTATTTTACATTTTTTTTCCTTTCGGTTTTAAAGAAAGCAATTAGTCATGGTCAATTGGACATTATCACCAACTCGCATTTCTATCGAATCATGGGTAAGAGCTCTGATGCCACTGAAGATGCACCATGTAGAGGATTAATTTACTTTAAATTTATTGAGCATTAAAAATCGTCACATTGTCTAGGAGTTGAAGGTTGGAGAGTGTTCTTTATCGCAAAAGGTTAGATGTACGTCTGTCGTTATCCGTAGCTTTGAGCACCGTATTGGTGACAGTATGATTGATGTATCTCGTAAACTATATCAATCATTTTGGAAAGATTAAACTTTTTTCTTCGAAAGAGATTTGTATAATTTAACTATGAGAAGAGTTCATTATATTTCGAAATAATTTAACTATTTACGTTATACACATATATTTTTACAAATCCTGAGATTAAGGTTAATTTAAGTTTATTGCTTTTCATTTATTCCTTGTTTTTATTCTTTTTTTCTTTATTTTAGTTTTTGGAAACATTAAACTGTTGCTTCAAAGATTAGAAAGAACTTATAGTTATGCGAACGAAATTCAAAATTTCAAATTACTTTATCAATTTTTGTTTGACTAGTTATGGAAACAAAAGAAAAGTAAAACATATAACTTTTCTTACTATATTTTGTTATAATTATGGAACACATATGGATTGATTTTCCCCCTTTATAAAAGCAGATACATATCGGTAACCGTATGTCATAATTAATCCTATTAGACGCTGTTGTACATACATCGTAATTCTGAATAGTTAGCAAAGAAAATAGATGATACTTAAAATGACGCTTCCTTCTGGGGATCTTTTACTTTGTGCCAAATAAGGACTTAGAAACCTTTGTGTGAAAAAAATATCTAACAGAAATATGAATCCGTAATTCAGCTTTGAAATATTGTAAGAGCAGCAAAGTTTTTAATAAGGAAAAATATTGGGTAAATCATTAGTGCTTATAAATGCTAAGAATTCAAAACACTGAAAAATAAGTGTTACTGATTAATATTTATGATGGCATGATAAAGAGACAAATGTATAGTAAAATCTTAATCTTTCATTATTATTAGTCATTAAAGTAGTTAGTCTGTTGGTAATCACTCTTTTTTTAAATGCTGTTTTAATTCTTTTAAGTTTTTGTACACAATACTAACATTACATTTTAATTATTTTGTATTATTACATAGCAATCTCATCTTCATTTTACTAAAAAACAAACTTAATGAACTGAGCCTTTCAGTTTATGCTTAAATGTGTGAATATACTATTTTACACGAATGAAAAAATTCAACTTCACGCCTCGCATAAAAATTCGAATGACTTTTTTTTTCAATTTCAACTTCCCATTTTCTGCATGAAATATTTTTTTGTATTGCGTAAGAGCTTTTTTGCAATAAATTGTTAGTTAAAAATAATCTTTTATCGTTTAGTTTTGGCAAAAATCTATTTTATACCTTTTCTTCTGTTAATGACGTTTCTGATACAGTTTAGAAAGCCATTGTTTAAATTGTCTTCACATTTTACTTAAATGTGAAAGTCATCAATACCACAGAAAAATTATACTTTCAAGAAGCTTATAATTCAAGTATAAGAATTATTGAAAATGTAACGCAATAATATAAAATTTCAATAATTATTCTACTTTCAACTGAAAACCGTTTGCTGCACAATTTTGTTTGTTCCTAAAAAAAAATGTTTTATAAAATGCTCCATTGAATCAAAAATACGATATTTTTTATCTAATTCATACTATATGGTGTATCGCTCTAAGAAGTTTCTAACTTATAATATTTTTGAAATTTAAAATAAATAAAAGAAATCCCTTGTAAAATTTAGTCTGGCTAAATAATGTTTCCACAAGTTGAAATAATACTGTTGAAATGAAGGACTCTTGTAAAGAAGTAAACTATTTCTAATTCCTTCATTAAGTCAGTTCACATAATACATTGTGGAAGTCTTCTTACGAAAGTTAAATACAGATAATCACTACTTTTATAATGTTAGCTCCATTAAAAATAAAGTTTTTCTACCATCACGTATCGAAATCTTAGATATCCATTTAATGAATTTTCACTATTAAAATAAACAATATTCTTTTCTATCATATGCATTTATACGAGAAATTCTCAGCTATAGCATCTTTATTATGAGTGTAATACAGAATTTTCTAAATACACACACATGGGGGAGAGGGTTACAATGGAAGTGTTTATTATATTTCTCTCTCTCATGCTCTCTACATTTTCTTTTTCCGTTCGATTCCACTTGTACGTGGATTTCTAATTTTACGAAAGTTTTTTTTTAAAGTTTATGCGCTGAAGTTCTGAACACATCAGCAATAATAATAGCAAATATCCAGATGGAAGAAGTATTGCATAAGAGATGCGTAAATGAGTAGTACATCGGCAAAGCTTTCATTTAACTAGTGATCCAAAATGTCGTTTTACGCTGCTAGATGGTGCTTGGCATAAGAGAGGTAGAATGAAAATAAGAATTTCTTGTTTCATTTGATTAGGGTTTATTTGATTTATTAGTAACAGTGCATTATAAAGTTATGCGAGATATATATTAGTGAATGACTTTGTTATTTTGAGCTTCGGCCTAGTAACGAGGATGACACCTGAGCTGGCAACTCTCAATTCAAATTTTCATTCCCCGCCAACTCATTTTCTTTTCTGTATTCAACATGCGAAAAGCATGCAGTGGTACATAGATAGGGAGCTAGCAGACATGCACTTAGTACAGGGGGAGGACAAACAATGAACCGTTGAACAAATTTACCTAGAACGCTTCTCAAACAGACATAAATGGCATCACCATTGGTTTGCACGTGTGCATTAAAATTTGGAAAATTACGAGTCATTAAGATGTGGCAGATGTAGAGAGGACAGGCCAAGGTAGTTATGAAAGAAAATGCGTCAGAATCCAAGAAGACCTACATTACTTGTGACAAATCTATACGTCACTTCATCATTAATACTCTTGGGCGTCTTTGAGGATTGTAAATTCGCGCATATTTCCAACCAGCTCTAAGAGGAGGAAACGGGATATGCAAATGAATCAAAGTATATAAAGAAAGTGTTGTAGGTTAGCGGAGAAGGCTATTGAGCCAAGAGATACATAGACAAAGCGCTAAGTAGATTCAAGTTGATGGTGTGATTAGTTTCGAGCTGATTATGAGGCAGCGATCTACATTCAGAAAGTTGAACCGACTGAAAAGGAGTGAAGTAGTAAAAGTCAGGTGATGTTTAAACTTCATTTATTGGATAATAAGAGTAAATAAATAATAGAGTTAGTGGAAAGTTAATGATTGCTAGTAATTCAAATTGCGTATATCTCTCGGTCCTCTTATTCCAGTAAACCCGTTCAATATTGAGTTTAATAATTGATTAGTATCAGATTTCGTGATTTAATTTAATAGTAAGGTTCAATCCCATTGACGTAGACATACTGATTCATCTTTGTATTTAGAAGGTTGATAATTGATTCAAGTGAATAAATATTATTTGTTATTGTAAAAATGTCGTCTGGTAATTCTTTGCCTCAATTCAATCTTGGTGTCCAGGGTGGAACCCAAGGGGGCTCCCACATACTGATTAATGTACCTTAGGAGTGCCTCATTGCAGTTTATCACATATTAACCACATCGAGGCCTTGAAATTATCCCCCCCCCTAAGAGTTCAATTTGTGCTCCTTAATGATCGTTTTGTACGATATGCAAGATGTGTGCTCACGGTATGAATTTCCCATCTTTTGCTTTGAATGTCCATTTCAATCAAAACAACGTCCATTTGTGGGCCCATGAAAGCCCCCTATGGTATCCGAAACCATGCGGCACAACATCGTTTCTCAGCAACTGTGTATGTAAGTTTGATCAGTGATTTCTTAACCCAGGGGTGTCCAACCCAAATGATCTTGTGGGCCACTTAGGAAAAATATTATAATTCCGTGGGCCGCACAGAAAAATATGTGCCTTTATATCAGATTTGGAACCAAAGAAAGCATTTATTGGAGTGAAAATTTAAAACAGAATGAATTATTATTATTGTTTTCATTATTTTTCATGTATACTGTTGTGTTGTGTGAGTTCAAACTATAATTAGATGCACATTTGAACGACTTCCTCCTTAAAGTATTATTTTAATATATCTCTACTTCACTGTACAACACATTACTAATTACAGATACAATTTCATGGTTGCGTGTTATTTATATACAATCCTCCACTCAGTCACAGTTAAGTCTTTAACTGGTTACAGTTAAATATACCACATCTCCTCCCTCCTTAAAGAACAAGTCTCTCCGGAGGCCGCCTGATTCTCCCGGAACGCCTAGGAAATGGCCTGTCTGGAACTGGTGGACTCGTCAGTCTCTTTAGCTGAAGACTGTGATAGATCTGGAACCGCAACATCAGTTGATGGCACTCCTTGTACGGAAGATGAACCCAATTCCTTGTTCCGATCCTTAGAAATATCTTCCGCCGTTTCTGCATGCTGAATATTAGAGTTGGTTTCTCGAACCTCTGATGATGGGAATCTCTGGTGCATAAGTGGAATGATGTTTTTTCTTGCACTTTATCCCCCACTGGACGGATCTGATCAACATGTCGTCTCACGAGGGTTCCTTGAACATCAATGATGTAGTGGAGTACGCCATCCTGGTTTACAATGGTACCAAACTTCCATCTAGTATTAGCTGCTCTGTAAATCTCACAGCCACTCGATCTCCAACATCAAATTTCCTATCTCGGAATTCGAAATTATCTCTTCGTAATTTATCCTGAATTTTTGTTTTCAATTCAGGTAAAAGTAAATCTATCCTGGTTCTAATGTCTCTTTTTAAGAATAACATGGCTGGACTAAGTGTTGTAGTTACATTAGGAGCTTTTCGGTATTGCATTAAAAATGTACTTAATTTCTGCTGTATAGTACCTTCGTATTTATGCATAGCTCTTAATGATTGCTTTAAAGTAGCAACATAACGTTCTGCTTGTCCATTACTAGAAGGCTTGAAAGGTGCACTAGTTTTGTGCCTAACTCCATTTTTATGCATAAATCGCTGAAATTCATAGGATGTAAACTGAGATCCATTATCGCTGAAGAGTACCCGAGGTAATCCGAATCTTGCAAAACTATCTCGAAGACATTCGATGGTTTTCTTGGTTGTGGTTACCTTCATAGGGTATACTTCTAACCATTTGGAATGAGCGTCAACGATCAGAAAAAACGTGTGTTCAAAAATTGGTCCAGCAAAATCTACATGAATACGTTCCCAGGGCATACTGGGATATTCCCAGTAATGAACTTTAGATTTTGGAGGATCAGCCTTATATCTAGCACAATCGACACAGTTTTTTGCGGCTTCTTCAATATCGTTATCTATATTTTTCCAATACACGAACGATCTAGCTATAGCCTTCATTTTTACTATTCCTAAGTGTCCAGCATGTAATTCTTCCAGAACGTTCTTCCGAAATTTCCTTGGAATACAGACCCTTTGTCCGTACATAATACAACCATCCTCAATGGTATACTGGGCTTCCCTCCCTTGCAAATCTTTACCTTCCCTTAAGGCTCTTAAGAGTGGACCCAGCTCTATATCTTGACTCGTCTCCTGTCGTAACTCCTTAGAAGTAACCGGTAATGCTTCAATCTGTGACATCTGAAATATTGTGATGTCATCTTTAACTTCAAGCTCTTCGGATGTTTTTTGGTAAACGAGAAAGAAAAAGTCTGCATTTCCGTGTTCAATCGTTTTTTACGGAATATTATATCAAACTCAAATGACTGCAAAATGAGCGCATAATGTAAAAGTCGGGTAGCTGCTAACACTGGTAAACCTCTTTTGAACCAAAAATAGCTATCAAAGGTTTGTGATCTGTTATCAAAGTGAATCTTCTACCTTTCAAATATAGATAAAACTTTCTTACTGCCCAAACTATTGAAAGAGCTTCCTTATCAATTTGGGAGTATTTTTTTCTCGGACCCAGATAAAGTTCTTGATGCGAACGCAATCGGACGTTCAGAGCCATCTGGATATACGTGTGACAGAACACAACCAATGCCAACTGGAGATGCATCACTAGCTAAAGTTAAGGGTAGGCTAGGATCATAATGCACCAAAATTTTAGGTGAACAAATTTCCTTCTTTATTTGCTCAAAGGCAACCTGGCAATCCTTCGACCATAAAAATCTAACAGTTTTTCTTGTTAAATTATTAAGAGGATTAGCAATAGTAGCTAAATTTTCACAAAATTTTCCGTAAAAATTAACTAACCCTAAGAAACTTTTTACTTCATGAACATTTCGGGGTACAGGGCATTTATAACGGCTGAGATCTTTTCGTCAGTTTTATGTAACCCTTTTGAATCGATTCTATGCCCAAGAAAATTTATTTCATTTTGGAAAAACTTACTTTTATTTAAATTAAGCTTTAGCCCGTGTTCTCTACATTTCTTAAAAATTCCTCTAAAGCTGTAAAATGCGAAATTTCATCGCTCCCTGTTATTCTAGCATCATCCATAAAGACCTTGACTCCATCCATACCCTGAAATAGTCCGTCAACATAGCGCTGCCAAATAGCAGGTGCCCCATTTAATCCATACATAAGTCTTTTACAAATATATAATCCCTTGTGGGTATTTATAGTCATTAATTTCTGACTGTCGGGATGGACTTTCATTTGCAAATATGCATGCTTAAAATCTAATTTTGTAAATTGTTTTCCCCCATTTAAACTACCAAAAATTTCATCCAATCTTGGTAAAGGATGCTGAGGAACAATTAAATTTGGATTCAGGGTTACTGAATAATCAGCACATAGTCTTATACTACCATCGGATTTAACAACAGGGACTACTGGGGTTGCCCATTCAGAGCTGTCGACTTTTTCTATGATACCCTCTTTTCAAGTCTGTCAATTTCGTTTTCAACTCTACCTTTGAGAGCAAAGGGTACTGTTCGAACCCTACAAAATATAGGTTTTACTCCATGTCTGAGTTTTAATTTAGCCTCATAATTGTTTATTTCTCCTAATTTATCATCGAAAATATCCTTATACTCTCTTAGAAGGTTATTTAAATTTTGTTCAGTTTTTGCTCTAAAAGCTTTAATAGCCGGCCAATCTAAATGAATTTTATAGAGCCATTCCCGACCCAGAATAGTATCCAAGTTTTCTTTCACAATGTATAAGTTCAAGTTTACTTTTTGATTTTTATATTGTACCCTTACAGTAACATATCCTAATGGTATAATTGAATCTCCTTTATATGTTTTAAAAACTATATTTGTAGGTTTAATTGGTTTCTTTGAAATTTTCCTGAAATTTCAATACTCATTACACTAACCGCTCCCCGTATCCAATTCCATAGAACAACTTTTGTTTTCAATTTTTAAATTTATCATAATTGAGGTCGTTTTGGTTCTTCCTCGTGTAATATATAATCCTGAATTTTTAATTCGTATAGTGGAATTCTATTTCTATCTTCAACTTCATTTAATAGAGTTACCTGTTTTTGTTTAACCGATTTCGCATTTGCCTTTTTAGATGCGAAGCATGCCTGTTTAATGTGCCCAATTTTCCCACAGAAATTACATTTACTTGAAATAAATCTACAATTCTCTTTTGCATGGTTGGTACCTGTGCATCGTGAACAATATAATGTTTTCTTTCGGCTTTTTGTAAAATTGGATTTTTTATCCATGTGTTTTTTAAAAGTTTTCATTGAATTTATTGCTCGGCCCATAATATCATTTGTCCCTCTAAAAGCTTTTTCCATAGCCAGTGCTATATTTAGCGTTTTCTCGAGATTAATATTATCTTCCTCAAATAATCGATCTAAAATCATTTTATCCCGCAACCCGCTTACAAATACGTCGCGTAACATAATACTCAACATATCTTTATCATAATCACAATTCATTGCTAGAGCCCGAAGCTCGGCAATGTATGTACTAATACCTTCCCCTTCAGTCTGTTTTCTGTTTAACAATTTGTGACGAGAAGGTATAATTAAAGGTTTTGGGGTCAAATGTTTCTTAAGTGCATCTTTTAATTTATCTAACGTTTGGTCGGAAGGAATGTCAGGTGCAAGCAAATTCTTTAGTAACTGGTACAATTTTGCACTAAGAGACGAAACAAAAACCTTAGCTCGATTTGCTATTGGTACATTCTGTACATCTAAGTAAGTTTCGAATCTTTCAATGAAACTATCGAAATTTTCATTTTCTTCATCAAATTTTTTCAAATTGTACAGTTACTTTATGACTATGAGAATCTTCTCTAATTTGCAGCGCTCGAATCAAATCTTGATTCTGCCGGAGTAAGTCTGCAATTTGCTGTTCCATGGTTCCTTCCGATTAAAGAGAGAGAAAAGATTTCCTTTACCTTGAGCAGTTTTCAGGCAATGCCTTATCCAAAAGAATCTCCAATATATCCCATCTTCGTCGCCAACTGTTGTGTTGTGTGAGTTCAAACTATAATTAGATGCACATTTGAACGACTTCCTCCTTAAAGTATTATTTTAATATATCTCTACTTCACTGTACAACACATTACTAATTACAGATACAATTTCATGGTTGCGTGTTATTTATATACAATCCTCCACTCAGTCACAGTTAAGTCTTTAACTGGTTACAGTTAAATATACCACATATACAGAGATAGATAATATAATAATGCAATGATCAAATAATGTTTAAAATATTACATTGTGTTGCCATTCCTTGAAAATTACGGTGTTCTTTTTGAATTGATCTTTCGTTACTTGTTGAAATTTTGATAGTACTGTCATACGCAAACGATCAAGTATATGTTGCCCTTTATCTTAATCATCCTGAATATTTTTTTTTAATTTTAAAATATATCTCTACATTTTAAAATGCATCTCTACATCAGATACATTGTAGATATATAGATATGTATAAATTTCCTCTCAAATAAATTTCAAAATGAAAAAACGTTAAAAATCGAAAATTAAAATTTTGTTAAAAAAAAGAGTCGGCGGGCTGCAACTTACGTACTGGTGGACCACATGCGGCCCGAGGGCCGCGTGTTGGACACCCCTGTCTTAACCGATCCATACAATGCAGTATCCCGCATGATCACCAAGAACTAACTGATCATTCTGGGACGGATTTTTAAGGGTATACTTTACTATGATCCATCAAATGTGAGGCGCAACATAAGGTTTCAATATGACAGGTAGCCTCTGTATTATGGATTTGGATCTTGGTGCGAATTTGAATAGCCATTTGCCGCACTAAAGGATTTCTATGGTGGACAGGATTCCTGACCTCCTGTTAATCTGATTTATCAAAAATTGATTTCTTTTCTATCTGTGAAGAGCCTTCAAAACTATCATGTATTATGAGCCAGTAGAGTCTGCATTAGACTTTAAGAAAAGACTCACCCGTACTGTTACTACAATCAAAGAAAATTCCAATGTGCTCGATTGTTTGCAGCAATCACACACCACCAATGTCAGGTGTACTAGGCGTCTGACGGTGCAAACTTCGAACGTTTCTTGTAACAGTAAGATCTGCATTAATATGATACTCCAGTTGTTCTCCAAAACATGTTTCTTATTATAAGTACCCTCTTATATCCTCATTTAAATTTTCTGTCACTGCTACCTTTTCATTCTGACGTTCTCCGTCATTGTTTGCAATGCAATTCTCAAATCGTTATGGCGTGCTCTCTAACTCACGTAAAAGTTTGTCCCCACGTTTTTGAGAGAAATGGACACCTGTTTCTCTTTCAATGTCTATTTCTCTCTCTCTCTATATATATATATATATGTATATACATTTAACATAGAGCAAAGGAATGGTGAATATATACGTATAATATAGAACTATTGACATGAATATATATGTGTACGTAGGTATTATATGTATATCTATATTCGATTATACATTTAATAAGTATTGTTTAGTTGCTTACTTTTTCTTAGAAAAATGTGTAATATGCTTTATGGTGTTTTGAAAACAAATTCAATAACATCTGTTCTAATTTACTATTCATACAAAATTCGGAAATGCAAACTTGAAGTAGTCGTTTAATCAGAGTAAAAACAAAGACTTTTCCTCAAATAATAATCACAAATTTCTGCGTTCCCCAAGGGATGCTGGTCTTTAGTAAGAATCCATATACCTTAAAAATTTTAATTTATATTAATTGATCTCCTTTGTGTAGAAACGTTTTAAAATCTATTACATTTTATAGGACCATATTTTCAAGAGAAAATTTTGCTTAACGTTGTTATAAAAACATTAGTTAATTTTTAAAAATGCATATATAAACACATGCATATATATAAATGAAGTGTCTGTTTGTAATTTGAAATTAACAGCTTTTTACTAAATGCATTTAAAAGTATATACGGTACTCACATGAAAAAAATCAATTTTTAAAATTTTTGTCTGTCTGTCAATCTATCTGTCTTTCTGTCTGTCTGTTTGTTCCGGTTAATCTCTGAAACGGCTGGACCAATTTTGACGAAACTTCCAGTGCGGATAGCTAATGTTATAAGGAATAACTTAGGCTACTTTTATTTTAGAAAAAAAAAATTAGGATTACAGGAAAATAAAATTAAAATCAATGAAATAGTGAACAATATCCGATTCAAATAGGGATTATTTATTTCAATAGGGGCTATTTTTATTCAATAGGGATTTTTTTTTTATTTAATACGGATTATTTTATTTCGCGAGCTTTTTCTGTCTCAACGATTGCTAGCAGTTATAACAAACTTTTTTCTTTGATCAGGCTGCTGCCATTCACGACATTTCCAGTTCATGTCTTGATCCTAATGATTTTACAGTCCTTAACTGTATTGTCAAAGGTCATGCGTTCCTTTCACCCCCTTCCTTGCGGCTTCGTTTGTGTTCGCGTTTCACCCTACTTGCTACTTAGACCTATTTTAATCTTAAACATTTTAGTCCTCACCCCATCGACAGTGTCAAAGGTCATGCGTTCCTTTCACCCCTTGCTCAAGAAAAAGCAAAGAAAAAAATAAAACGAAAAAGAAACATAGATTCACAAAGTGGAAGAAATGTTTTCGTAAACTCTGCGAAGTGAATAAACACTTTTTTGTGTGTGTTAAATTCCACGTGGACGAAGTCACGGGTAACAGCTATTTTACATAAAATAAATGCATCAGAAAGTAATATTAACGTATTACACATCCAGAAAAAAATTATTTACACTATTTTTAGTGTTTATAAAACAAAATTTGTAACAATGTGTTACTTTTTCTGAGCAGGTAGGTGTTTTCAAAAATCACCCACAAGAAAGTTACGGGGCGTCATAAATAAAAATAACAATAATAAAAAAAATCAGCAATTATATCTAAAGACTAAAGATTTAGCAAACTTGGTTTTTTTGTTCATCTGAGTTATGTAAAAAGCTTTTTTTTGTTTAATGTATACAATTCACGTAAAATTAACTCATTAAAAACTTCTTTATCCTTCAGTCTGTATTTTTTTAATTTTTAAATTCACCCGTGCGTAGAAAGGGTATACCAACTAGTATATATATATATATATATATATATATATATATATATATATATATATATATATATATATATATATATATATCTTTATATATAAAAATCTTCTGTGCGTGTGTTTGTCACTAAACTCCTCCTAAACGGCTGGACCGATTACGATGAAATTTTTTGTGTGGGTTCAAGTAAATTCGAGAATAGTTTAGATTCACAATTCGGTCCAATACCGCAATTAGTTAAAAATATATAAATTAAAAACATTCAAAAAATACAACTCAACATTGACCTGCATTGTTGTAACAACGCTATTGTTATAAACAAGTAATATAAAAAAAATTTTTAATCAAGTGCTACTTAGATCAACCGAGAAAAAATTTATTTTAGCTACTTTTTATTAAATAGTTGCAATTAATATAAATATGTATATACATATGACAGAATCACAACATTAAGTGGTAATTAATTTTTATTAATTATCATTAAAATATCGTATTGTCATCCAAAACAATCGTGTATATAAAATTTCCTTTTCACTGAAAGCTTTAACACGTGAGAAAAAAACCTTTTCAAATTTTGATATCAGTCACCAAAAGGGTCACTAAGTCGCCAACGTGGCTGTATTTGTAATTTTTAAAATATTTTTTAAATAATTAGTTTTAATCAATTAAATTTTATTAATTGTAATTAAATTATTGTATTGCCATCCAAAATAATCATGTACATTACATTTCAGCTAAATTGAGCGCTTTAAAATGTATTTTATTACCGATTGAAAATTCCACCAAGATAAATAACTAAACAAACAAACAACTAAAATATGTATAGATATCGTTAGCTAATGGTAGGAATTGAAAAAGACGTAAGTTGGCGTCGAAAATTGATTTTCAGCCAAACTGGCCAAACCCGGTCTTTATTGTTACGAAAATGCAGATGCGATTCACGCTTTTTAGCATTTTTAATTAATATCTTTTCAAATAATCTTTATGTATGTAATTTTTCTGTGCGTGTGTATGTAACTGAACTCCTCCTAAACGGCTGGACCGATATTAATGGAAGTTTTTGTCTATTCCAGTGGACTCGAGAAGTGTTTAGATTTATAATTAATTCGGTTTAGAAATGTTTATTTAATTAATTTTTTATTTATAAATTGTTGATCTTGGAATGTTTTACATTGGATCCGGCAGACTGATCTACGATCGCAGTATCGAATATTCAAAAATCTTTTATTTTGAATTTAAGATGTGTGTACAGGACAACGTCTGTCAGGTCCTCTAGTATACATATAAGCCATTACCCACCCGCTTCACTGGGTATTTCACGATGTTGTATAAATGTATATTCTTTATAAATATAATTTATTCATATCTAGGATTAAGAATTCGATTCTATTGAAAAATGTATTTACAGCTGTAACTTTCGCCTGTTGATGTAAAAATGACAGAAATTATAATTTCTAATTTCTATTAATATCTCAAATAGAAGTAGACAGTTTTTTTGCACTTACTTAACCTAATAATCAAGTGGATTCCCGACAAAGCAACTCTTTCAGTAGATCTGTACTCCATACAATAAACATGCATGCTAAATCTCAAGTCTAAATCTAATAGAGCAAAAACGGAATGTTTATCATCAATACGCCCCGTAACCCCGTTGAGAGCATTCTTAGAGATTTCAATTCAACAAAAGAAACATGCAAACCAAGTTTTATCATAACAGTCCTAGTAGTTCAAAAACGGGAATTTTGTCTATCAATACGACCCATTAACTCTCCCTTGGAGTTTATTTCCGTAAAATCCATTCATAGTGGAACTCTATTCAACTAAAGAAACATGCTCAACAAATTTCAAGTAAATGGGTTAAATTCAAAAACAGGAATTTTTCCATAACTCTCCTTAACCCCTCGCAACCCCCCAAATCCAAGTGGGGGGGTCGGTTTTCACAAAACTCGTTGTTAGAGGAACTCTATTCCATAAAAGGAACATACCTTCTAATTTTACACCAGATGGGTCTAACAGTTGAAAAACGGAAATATGTATCTATCACGGCCCTTAATCCTCCTCAGGGCTCCTTGGGGGTCAATTTTCCTCAAAACCTATTTTGTAGTGTATCTCTACTCCACGAAAGGAATCTGCTTATCAAATTTTAAGACAGTACGTCTAAAAGTTTAAAAATGGAAATAATTATCTATAACGTTCCTTAAGCCCTCGCAACGCCACTTAGGATTTGATTTCAACAAAACCCATCTTATAGCAGATCTCTACTCAAAGAATGGAATCTGCTTACTCACTTTCAATATTTTACGTCTAATAGTTCAAAAAAGGAGATAATTCTATAACGCCCCTTATTCCCCACAACTCCACTAGTGGGTTGATTTTCAAAAAACCCATTTTGTAGCGGATCTCTACTCTATGAAAAGAGTCCGCTTACCAAATTTCAAGACTTTACGTCCAATAGTTTAAAAATTGAAATAATTATGTAGAACGCCCCTTTGGCCCCCGCTATTCCACTTGGAATTCAATTTTCTCAAAACCCCATTTTGCAGCGGATTTCTACGTCATGAAAGGTATCTGCGTACCAAATGTCAAGACTGTAAGTCTAATAGTTTAGAAATGGAATGAATTATGTATACAACGCCCCTTAGGGCCCCGCAGCGCCACTTGGAATTTGTTTTACACAAAATTCATTTTGTTGCCGGGTGTTTACTCTCTAAAAGGAATCCGCTTACCAAATTTCAAGACTGTACGTCCAATAGTTTAAAAATGGAAATAATTACCCATAACATCTATTAAGCACACTCAACGCCCCTTGGAGGTCGATTTTCGTAAAAATCATTTTGTACAGGATCTCTACTCTATGAAAGGAATCTGTGTACCACGTTTCTCAAGACTGTACGTCTATTAGTTTAATAATAGAATAATAATCATCTATAACGCCCCTTAAACCCCCATTACGCCTCGTGTGGTTTGATCTCTGCGAAATCCCTTCTTAGCTGATGTCTACTCCATGAAAGGAATCTTCCGAGCAAATTTCAAGTCTGTAGGTTTAATAGTTCCGGAGATATCGCGATTCGTGAGTGAGTGAGTCGCTTTTCTCCTTTATATATGTTACCGGCAAAGTATGAAATCTAGCAAATGCCTAGGCATTGCATAGAATGCCTAAAACTAGCCGGCAATGTATGAAATGATTCTTATATTTCACACATTACCTAGGCATTCTATAGAATGCTTAATGAGAAACCGGCAAAGTATGAAATACATCTCCGATTCGTTTCGAATATTGTGTAGCAAAGCGCTTTTATCGCGTGCCTCAGGCTCAGAATTTGTCAGTTGCACACACATTATGGTTTGTTCGGGAGTGTCAAAGTACTCAATTTTACTTAAGGTACCCGATTACGTTTGAACCGTAATTTTAAAAAAAGGGTATAAATGGATAATTTTCATGATATTTAGTGTCACTCAGATTAGAATACATGCACAAAATTGTTTAAAGGACATTTTGACAAAAAAATTTATTTAAATATAATATTTTGGCAAAAAATTAATTTCGAATAATCTTTTTTCCAAATGTTCTCCTTTTGTGAAAAATGGTTCTATTATAATAATATTTTGCCTGTATATAGCTCAGATCTCTCTACAGAGGCTCAACTAGAATTTTTGAAAATTTCCCATTATTTTTTTTTCAGAGTTACTACCAATTCATATAATTATTCGCGTTTTTTCTTAAAATTGCTCCCCTCTGTTGTCGAAAAATATGAATAAACCCACTTCTAAGTTATATATTTCAAAAATTCTAGTTGAGACTCTGAACAGAGGTCTGAGCTATATACAGGAAAAATATTATTCTAATCGAAGCATTTTTCAGAAAAGGAGAACATTTGGAAAAAAGATTATTCTAAGTTAATTTTTTGCCAAAATACTGTATTTAAATAATTTTTTTGTCAAAATGTCCTTAAAACAATTTTATGCATACATTCTAATCTAATTGACACTAAATATCATGAAAATTATCCATTTTTGCGCTTTTGAAAATCACGGTTCCGAATGTAGTCGGACACCTTAAACTTGTTCAGTAAAAAATTGTTTTTTTTTCTGTGCCGCATGAAAATGGAGAAGCAAGTTGTAGTGTTGGAGAAGAAGTTATGATCTATAGCTGGGGTAGGCAACCTATGGCGCACAGTACAATTATCATTGGCACTCAGCACTACTCAACAAATTTGTCAATTTTTGAATGAACTTCATAAATTTGTATAATAGACCTCATTTGACACATATCTCCAGAATTTGGACAATTAAGGAATTCTGAAAAAATTTGAAAAATTACTTCAAAGGTAAATGTACAGCTTTTTTTGTAAATTATTTAATGCCAGAGCTGGTGATATTTAATTGTTTGAAGAGAGAAAACTGCATATGTATTCTGCTTTTCCGCTTTTAGTTCTACATATCTAAGTAAAATAACTTTTCTCATACGAAACGTATTCCGAGTCAGCAAAGATATTGTTTAACAACTGAATGCTCAGAATCATATCAAAGTAAAAGTCACAAATTACACCACATTTTTTGCGATATGAAAGTAGAGCGAAGCAGCACTAGGTTCACACTAAAAATTTATTTATCTGTTATCCGGGGAATTACTTATACTTTACGTTGCTTATTTCTTATTTTAATAAATATGTTAAAAAAACATTACAAATGTAAAATTTCGATGGGTTTTTTTAAAAAAATTTTTAAGAAATAGTTAGATTTTATGCTGTTTATTTTTATGTTAAGAAATATTTTTAATTGATAGAAAATTAATGTGTGATAAAGCTGCAAAACTATATAATTGATCTATATTCTCTAACTCTGCATACATTTTCGAGGGAATAGAATTGTATCAAAAACTCTTTCCCTGACCTTATTTCATACTTTGCCTAAACAGCTTTAGTCATTCTATAGAATACCTAGGCATTCTATACAATGCCGAGGCAAAGTATGAAATAATTTTTTTATTTCATACTTTGCCTAAAAACGTCCTGCATTCCATAGAATGTCGGCTCTTCAAACTTTGCCGGTAACATATAGATAGATTAAATGTTATTTTAATATTTTGAGGATATTTTTTCGCGCACGCGTGGGCGCACCTAGAACCCCAACTCTGATTTTTAAAAAAAATTCAAAGACCCCTTCCCGAGGATATACCTAATAATTTCCCAAATTTTCACGGCGATTGGATGTATGGTTTTTGAATCTATCAAATACAGACAGACACACACTCATTTATACATATATAGGTAGTAAGTTACAGAATCAACAACTAAAATATGACATTCTAAACCCCCTAAAGAGATAAGAATTAGTATACGTTATGTAAACAGGTGTAATTATCAAAACTTTTGAATTACTACGTACTGGGGAGAATGGTGGAACTTTCTTTAAATATCTCGACTATTTATGAATTTTCACACCACATAAATCTTATATAATTAAATTCAAATCCTAGGATATATATTATTTGGCTTTTCTGTAATTCAAATTAAAAGGCATTGAATCCTGTTGTTCCAGTCTCTTTAGAGATTGGTATGTAAAGACCATTGGGGTGAATCGCTTGGGACAAAATACTTAGATGATCAATATTCGGACTACATCATTATGGAAGGAATTCCTCCAATCTTAGTTGCATTGTTTTGATGTAATGACGTTTATCTAGGAGATGAGATCCATTGTTGTGGCACCTATTGAATTAAATTGCTATCAAGTGCAGCAGGAATTTCTCTTATAGAGTGTGAACACATGTGAATTTCAACAATGCTAATCACTAACTATGGAATGAAATACTAAAATAAATTTTTAGGCCTTAATTTAATTTATAAATCGTGAATTTCAATCGTAAATGTGGTTCTGGTGGGTGTTAATTTCGAATGATGTGTGGAAGTAGAGCCTATGGAGGATGCTGGAAAGAAGATTGTGGATTTGTTTCTAAAATTATGAAATATGAGGTAGTCTTTTTTTAATTCTAGTTTTCTCCATTAAATTATTAAACATTCATTTAGTATTTAATTGTTGTTAGAAAAGTATGCACCTGAATAATTTACAGCACAGCTGTGGAATGTTTATTCCGCGAAATATTTTTTTGCATTATTTGAATACAAATACATATCTAATGGGGAAAATTCAGGCTCATATAAATTTAACTCATGGTATATTTACTTTTATAATGATTATATCCCTGTCATCGAACAGTGATATTTGTTTTTAAACTAATGTTAATTTTTACTCAGGATGCGAATGTGTTCTTACATTTACAATAATGATGTTATTAAAATATTTCCATAATAGTGATAAACTCATTTAACAATACATGCCAAGATTTTGTGAATCTTCATAGATTTTGCAACTAATGCAACAAATTTCACAGTAAATTTAATTAATTATTTCTATACATACATATATATATTTATAAATTGTAAATAATAACTTAATTTTAAAATCATCCCAAACCACTTTTTCGCACGTTATACTTTCAGAAACACATTAATGACAAATTTTACTCACTATTTTTCTAAGAAATTCATCTCAAAAGATATTAGTATCTTTAAAAAAGAGTTGCAATATCGGTACGCATGTTTAAAAATTACTTCTTTGTAAACATTTTGCTTAAAGCAGATTTTACAAAGTTAAGTAGTTCAGAATTTTTTGTATATTTTAATTTTTATAATGATTACAATATATATATATATATATATATATATATATATATATATATATATATATATATATATATATATATATAGTCTAGTTATCTACAAACAAGAGATAAACATTCATCAATCAATCACATTCGAAAAAACACATAGACAGTAGAAAGATCATACAATGAAGGACACATGAGCAGCTGATATTAAAAATTATAAATAAATGCTGCAGTATTATAAACATTGCTGAGATTTAGGACAGCTAATATATAAAATAATTTATATAAAAGTAGGGTTGAACATGTTTCTTCGCCAGCCAACCTTCCCCCTTTATGTAAATAATACTGAGCAAAAACCTATTGAAAGTAATGGATAGGAATATCTAAATCCATTACAAGAAAGAGGTAACTTACCTATATATATATATATATATATATATATATATATATATATATATATTACTTTCCTTTTTAAGAGAATTAAGTAGAGTTATTTTCAGTTTAAGTAAAAAGTTACTCGAAATAAAATACATAGATTATATCTCTTTATCACCACCAAAAGGTAAGAGGGGAATTGACAAGCAACGTAACGCTTTTGACGTATTCAATTTCTAAGTCTGTGCATTTCTTTTAATTGAAAATTGTCTAAAATTGTTTTTCATAATATATTATGCATTTCCTTGACTTTTAATCCTTAAATAGTTTTCTTATGTATCATTTTTATACTATATATTGTACTTCTTGTAAGTCTGAGAACTTTTAAGCCATTTATGCTGGTGGTTGAAATATAAACCAACTTTTACAAACTCTTCCCAGGGAAATATCTGCAGGAGTGAGTAACTGAATGTTTTAAACGAAATTGCTATGCCCCTACAAAGCAGGGTAATGTCACAATTCCAACCACAAATACAATCTTGAACTTCTAAACTACAAAAAACTGTCACTCGACTGTTGTTCCAAAAATGGAAAACTAGGCGTAAATGGGTTAATTGAAGATAGTACTCAGAATTTTTTATTTTATAGTACAGTATTCATTTGTTTGATTTTTAATCCTTAGATATTTTATTTATCTTTAATTACTTTTCATATTACTTATTGTAATTTTTTTTCTATTTTTTAGATGTTTCTTTAGTAGACTAACAAAAATCATAAAATGGGGAAGTTTGATATCATCGAACTAATTCAACCCTCAGTAACATATATATATATATATATATATATATATATATATATATATATATATATATATATATATATATATATATATATATATATATATATATATATATATATATATATATATATATATATATATATATATATATATATATATAACAATGAGTGGCTAAATTATTATGACCAATCCCTCCATAGAATATTGGATCACCTTTTGGCCTTAAAACTGTCAGAATTCTTCTTGGAATTGACTATGAGATGTTGGTAATTCATATGAGGAATCTGAGACCATATCCGATGAATTGTTCTTTCCAATGACTTTATATTGGACGGTACTAGTTACAGCTGTAGAATGCCTTGTTTAAACTCATTCCCCATATTTTCAATTAAATTGAGATCTCGTGATTGTGCTCGCCAACTAAGCAAGGTAAAATCTCTGGCATGCCCTTCGAATCCTCTGTGGAAAATACCAGCTGTAAGACAGGGAGCATTGTTCTGTTGAATGTAATTGTACCTGCCAGTGTGCATCATTCACATATCAAAATGTACCTGATTTGTGATAACACTTACACACTTGGGCATTCAGACTTTCTTTCATGTAAATCAAGTAACCCTTGCAATGCCAAGAAAACATTCTCCAAATCCTAATATTGCCTTTGAGACTATTCTATCATTCTTACTTTTCCATATTGACACCCTATCATCTACATAGTGTAATGGAGAACGTGAATAATTGGACCCCATAACACTTTTCCTGCTAATACTTGTACATTTCGTGTGCTTCTTTGTGAACTGATGATGTCTACTCTTGTTCAAGGCCCACAGTAGAAGCTTTATAAAAGGTCGACTGCTTTCATAGCCCCTATACGGTGTAATGTGGGGGAAACATTACGTTCAAAGATGTTCGCATTTGATCTTTGATTCAGATTTCGCACAATTTGACATACGATTGCCCTTCTGTACGACTGGACAACTTTCAAATTCACCTATCTGATCTAGCTTTAAGTAGCTTATGACGACCACTAGTCTGACGTTGAGACCCAGTTTTCTGCTTAGTAATTCACTCTCTTTAAACATTAGTAACTGCTCATTTCGAACACTTCATAATAGCAGCCGTTTTGCCGATATTGGTCCTGATGTTTCGAGAGCATAGAAACACATATTCCGTACTCGAACTCAGATAAATCACTTTCTTTCCGAATTTCTCCACAAGCAACAGAGTGTGCAATTAATGCTTCACTATTCTTGCATTCCTTATAAATAATTTTTTCGCCCTCGAGCGGCAACTACGTGAAGTTATGGCTGATATCCGCATAAGTGTCCAGTAGTTATAATAATTTGGCACATTGTAGGGAGACACACACACATTATAAAGCTAAACGAGGTATAATAGCGATGAATTTTGTAATTTTGAACCTCAGTCAAGTGATGAGAGTGGCAATTGTGATCTCAGTTTAGTATCTAAACTTTCACACCATGTCAACCGGAAGAATCTGACCTTGAACAAGTTTAAATAGTATGCTCAGTAGTATGAATTCACATGGAACACAAATTTGCCTTCTACTTGGTGAGCACACAAAAAGTATGGTATGTTTTATTCGTTTTCCTACTGACAGTGTACTTCATGAAGTTTCAAAAAGTTTATATTAAATTATATGTAGAATTCGAATATATATATATATATATATATATATATATATATGTGTGTGTGTGTGTGTATATATAAACAAAAATCTGCTTATATTTCTGGAATTGGTTTTGCTTATCACTCATACTTCTTATCTTCAAAACAAAAAATAAAAAAATTATGACTTTCTTTTTTCTGCTCAAAATTTAGATTTAGTTGAAGTTTTATCCAGCGGTAAAAAGAACTTAGTTCTATCGCAATAAACTTCCTGAAACATCCGCTTATGTAGTGTAAGATTATAAGAAAAGAAAAAAGAGAGAGAGATATGAGAAATTTATAGAGGCCAATTAATCGTACAAACTTATTAATTTAATTACGATGGAACTCGATAAATAAATATTCACTGGAGAGTAAGAAAAAATGAGTTTGTTATACTTCGTTACACCTGAAAATGATTAGATTTACTTCGTTTAAAATATCATATTCTTTTACAATACATCTTCTTCACCTGATTAAGAATTGCGTTATTCTCGCAAAGCAATTATTTCTTTTAATAGAGAAACGTTTTTTCCAACCGGTAGCTATGGTCAACATATTTTAAGACTTTTTCTAATAAGATATAATGAAAACTCTTATATGTTATTAAGTGCGTATTTTTATGCAAAAGTTTGCTCATATAGTTTTTATGTTTATTGATCAACGGTAGACAAGTAGTTAAGTTTGCGAACTTCATGGTATCCGGAAATATTTTTTCTACCAAAACTAGACAAGATGGATAATAGAGTTACCACATGCTGTGTGGTTGGAAGTTTCAGAGTGTGAAGTCAGCTTAAGTTTCGTCATTTTTTCTCGACCTATACTATAAATGTGCTTCCGATAGCTCTAAAATTGCGCCAATTACAGTTAACTAAACCATTTTGTCTTAAAATTTATTTAATAATTTTCTTGTAATTAAATATTATTGTTATATGGGACAACAAAACACATAAACAATTCTATAAAATGTACTTGAATACTGAAAATAACTATTTTTTTACCAAAGATTTACCCCGTACATTTTTTTCTAAATGTTTCTTTGTGTTTTCAAAATGGAGAAAATCATATTAATTCTACATCCTATTACATTTTTGTTTAAGGGAGAATTTGAAAGTATTTAGTTACCACATCGTGTTTATCAAACTTATCAGGGGGCACAAACATATAAAAAAATCAAAAATAAAAGATTTTTTGAAAACATTATAAATTTACTGAGAAGAAGCAAAACAAATTACATTCTGAGGTATCAAAAAATAAAATACCTATTTGCTCTGATATAAAATACTTTTATAAATGTATCAGTGCTGCACAATGTACTTGATAACTAATTCATCAATAATACGCTAAGAACATGGTCTGTCCTGTAGTAAATTATATACACAATTTAATACTTATCTTAATCAAAGTTATATTAAGATAAAACAAAAATTCTCTTACAGAGAATTTTTTTATTCTTTTTTTTTAAATTGAATTATAGTTTTGTAGCTATATTTGAGGAAATTTAGTGTTACAAACTAATATCGTTTACTAATGCAATCATTAAAATTAACACATCAGATGAGTTTTTTTTATTTCATGAATTGTATGTCAAAAGTAAAATCATAAGGAAGTATTTGTAAAAGAATAAAAGATGTTACTTGAAATGTCTGCATATAGAGAGAGAGATGCTTCGAAAGGCTACAACATCGTTTTGTTTCAGCAAAAACAATGTTAACATTATAATTAGCCCTGTCCTTCGTTTAATCAGGTATTGTTTTAAGACGCGGTGGTAAAATTATATTTATTAGTCATCATTGAGCAGAAATGAGAGTAGAGGCATGTAACTTGATAAATAGAGTAACGGCACCCTAACTTAAGTGTAACCGGGGCAAGGGATTTTTTTCCAAATATCATCATATAGTAATGACGCATGATATATTAGAAAGGGCTCAATTTCTTCACGTTTAAATGATGTTTAAGTTATATATATAGACGGATAATAAAAATATATGTAATCCAAAATCCCTTGTGTGTGTGTGTTTACCTTTTAACTTTTATTTTGCATAACATAGTTGAGTCTTAAATTAAACACCTAGTTATTTTCTCAGAAAAGATATTCCAAACATAACAATTCCGATCCCAACAATTTAAATTTTATGCTCTTTGCATGTACGATCTCACGCTTTCTTTCGAATTGAAAACGTAAGGTGTTTATCAGATCTGGAAATAAGTAAAGAACCCGATTAATTTCTTCGTGTCACTTGGCGTTCGTTTGTCTTAGCGAAAAAATATGTCAATTGCTTCCTGAATAATTTTACCAAAAACTCTCGATGCTGACATGAAACATCATATATATATATATATATATATATATATATATATATATATATATATATATATATATATATATATATATATATATGTGTGTGTGTGTGTGTGTGTGTGTGTGTGTGTGTGTGTGTGTGTGTGTGTGTGTGTGTGTGTGTGTGTGTGTGTGTGTGTGTGTGTGTGTGTGTGTGTGTGTGTGTGTGCGTGCAGTGCATGTGTGTGCGTGCGTGCGTGCGTATATATTATTTATAACTCATGGCTTTAAAACGTACATATTGTCAGATATTTTAAATGGAAATACTGGGTACGTTAGATTATCTTTAGTAACGATTTAGTTAATCTAAAGCATAGTAATAATATCGATTCTAATCATAGTTATGATTTTGAATACTTTTTATTTCTGGAGGGGGGGATATTGTGTCAGGTTGTCAGGTTTAACAGACCTACAAAATTGAAATTTGATAAACATGAATTTGTTTGTTGCGTAAGAGATCCGTTAAAAACGGGTTTTACCGAGACCGACTGCCAAAGGGAGAGGGCTAGGGAAGTATTACATTTAAAAACTTTTAAATTTGACAAGCACAGTTCTGTTGCTACGTTGAGATCCGTCAGAAGGAGCTTTTCAGAAATTGACACTCACAGATATGGTGGAGGTTCAAATAAAAAAAAATCCCTTTTTTGAGCTATTAGACTTACAGACTTGAAATTCGGTAAGCATGCTCCTTTTGTTGAGAGGAAAATCGCTAAAAACATGTGTAGTGGAAATCAACACGAAACCGAGATGTGGAGCGTAAGCAATATATAGAATTCAATTTTAGAAATTCAAGTCCTGTCCTTTTTAAATGTAGAAGCGATGGTTATAAAAATATTTTTAAATTTATTTGAAAGTTTAATGGTAAGACTTATATTTCAATAACTTAAAAACAGTATATATATTCATACTACATCATTAAATACCCAGTAAAGTGGACGAATAACAGCTGGTAGTATTATATATATCGTTTTTATAACTTATAGCTTGTCTAAGGATTATTTACTATTGTAATAGAACAAAATTCTAATCCATTAGGTCAATATGTATTTTATGTTTTACTTTAGTCATGGACGGAGTTTTTCGAAAATCTTTAACATTGATTCTAAATATAGCTAACCCTTAAGAATGTCTATGAAGTATAAAGTAAAATGTATATGTTCCATTTAGAAGGTTAAATTTGATACTAACGCTATTGATACTGCAAAAGATTTTTTTACTTTTTTTTTATGGTGAAAGCCCATTTAGAACAAGAACGACCAAAAGATGGATTAAAAAATTTCTTGAGGATTTGAATCCCCAAAAGACGACATATGGCAATCCTTCAAATCGAAATCTTGGTATATATTAGGGAGAAAGACTGAAACTATAATCTCAACTTAAATTGTCAACAGTCTTCAAAAAAAAAATTCGAAATAATTGACAAAATAATAAAAAAGCGTATACTCTTTTTAAAAATAAGAAAACTAAATAAACTGATAGTTTTTTAGTTGCAACCAAAATAGAATAACTGCATCAAGAGCTGAAGTTACTCACCCAATTTTCTTATTCTCAAGACATACTTTCTACAGATTATCTCTTGTTTTTTATCTTTCGACAATCATATGCATTGTGAAAAGTTTAATAATGAAAGGGAAATCTTACTAGGAAAAGATTGTTGAATGCTAAAATTATTATTTTGATACAAAATGTTTGTTGCTTAAATATACATACGGAAGTGTTTTTCTCTATTTAAAAACTTTCCTGGCTGCTGATTACATCTATATAATTAGACATGTAAGTTAAATCAGATTTGAAATGTCATTTATAAAAAGCTGACACGCATTATTTTTCAAACTGTGATGCTTAAAATTAATTCTGTTTAAAAGATAAAGAGAATAATGGTAGTCACACACATAATTTTTTAGGAAACTGGTTACGAAAGTGCAGTTTATTTTTAATTAGTTAATTGGGGCATCATAAGCGTAGCTAATAATGATTGATATTTTCCAATTTTTCTATAGTTACAAATTCCATAAAACCTGAACAAACGCATTCATTATACTTCAGTATTCAGCACTCAAAAAAATATTTTTTTCTGCAATCAGTGGACTTCTTTTAATGTTTTATCACTCTAGATGATGAGATTCTTATGTCATTTATAGAGTACCTTTCCTAATTCTTTCCCCTTTCAAACTGAAATGGATAGAGAACAGCAGATTGCAATCTCCTTCATTGATACTGAGCTCATGAAACAAAAAAGTGTTGGGAGAAAGCATTTTGTTGCATTAATAAAGAGTGGTTTTACTCATATACACTGGTTTCTTCATATTATTAACGCAGAGAAGACTTAATACTAAAAAGAGTAAAGTGATAAACATAAAAAAGATACAAAATTGCTCATAAAAATGTAACGAAGAATATATATATATATATATATATATATATATATATGTCTTCTCTTGCTCACACTTAAAAAATGGAACTCTAAATTATACATAAGAATGAAGCATTTAAAAAAAAGGCTGTGGTGCTGCAGTAAGATACCTAACATGAGAATGATTCTTTTTATCAAGGTCAATCGAGAATTTACTCAATAATCTGACAATAAAGTGCTTTATTTGAATGTTATATGAGTAAATATACGGGATATTTTTATAAACAATGATTAAAAATAGGGCCACATATAGTGTTAAATATTAGAAATGTAAAATATGACTATAATTTATTAAGTTTTGTCTATTAAAGTTGAAAATATAAATTTGAATAAAAGAACGAATAATGGCTTATTTTATAAAAAGTATATACTTTTTATGTCTTTTGTGCATCAATGAAATTACCAATTCAATTTTTTTCTCACTCCTCATATTCAAAACTTCTCGTTTACAGCAAAAACGTTGCGGCATTTGTAAGTTAAATAGTTAAAAATGATTGACACAAAAACAGCAAAATGTCTGCATTTTTTAAACTTTAATTGTAGTATCAAACAAAAAAATGTTTTGAATTTTTTTTTTTTTACCTTTTAATCTAGGCAAAAGGCAATTTTTTTAAGATATAGCAATCGGAAAAGAAAAAAACTCTGCAAACTTTAATGCATATATGCAAGATAGCAACAAAACATTAAATGAGAAATATGTGGACTATTTATTAGATACATTTCTAAACATATTGATAATTATACTTCTCTATTAAAGACACAAAATGCTTGTTATGACTGATTCTGAATGATGAGATAGGAAAGCAGAATAAATTTAATGTCAAAATCTAAAGTTAAGTCAGGGAACTGGGTCCAAAGATAAGAAATAGAAATGATTAGATTGCTACAAAAAAGATCATTTTCATAAATATATAAAATCCAAGAGACCAAGACATTTAATGCATCAGAACTTGTGTGCTTTATATTCCAGTAAAATTTTAAAAAAAGCGATCAAGAATTTTGGTATTAATGAAAGCTATTAAAAATTGAAACTTCCTGATTAATTTACTCCATTAAAAATATATCGATGAATAATTTAGTAATACTATAAAAATAATTTTTTCATTTGTAAAATCCTGAAATAACAATCAAGTATTTATAGATCTTGAGTCTCATAAATATAACTGTAAATTTAAAAAAAATTAAAACATTTAATTAAAAAAAGTATCACAAATCTATCTCAAATATAATTTTTATAATGTTTTATTTCTATTTTTTTAACTGGATTAACACAATATATAATTTTAATGGTCAATAAATCATTTATTTTATTCTAGTTGGAATCATACTAATTACAATTGATTTTAAAATATTTAAAAGTTTAATGGAAATATTCAATATTTATATTCCGTGATATATCTTATTTATTTCAAGAAGTTAATTTATGTTTAAAATTTTGCAGAGCATTTCACACTTTAAGAAATAATTAAATGAGAATTTTTTGAAAAGGATTATCTCATGATAAAACAAACTAATTTAACGGTAAAAATAATACACTGCTGGACAATTGCTAAGGACGGATCACACTATCATCCATAGCAACCACAAAATGAAAGGAAGCAAAATGTGGAAAAATAGAATAAGTGCGGGATATTAGTAAGAAGAAGTATGAGTATGCAAATTTTTTCCCACGTCTGTCCATCACGTGATAGCGTTCATAAGTGCTTTAAAGGTTTTGACGCGTGTGGACAATTGTTTTTTCCAGTCAAAGTTTTACAGGAAAGATTTAATAGACGAACTTAAAATTTTTGGCATTTCTTCCTGACATCACATAGACGATTTTATGCGTGGCCGAATTATTGGAAAGATCGAAGAAGGGCGAAAAATAACAGATGTTGCCAGGGAGTTCGACATCGCTCACAGCGTTGTTTCACGGCTGTGGAAGTCATTTAAAACTACTGGAATGTGCAGTAGACGGCACGGGGAAGGTCGTGTTAGAAGTACGATGCCTGCGGAAGACAGATATATCGTCCTATCAGCAAAAAGAAACAGGCGCACCACAGCTCAGCAGGTGGCAAATCAGTTTCTTGCTGCCTCAGGAAAGCAGATCTCCCGAAGAACTGTTGCCAGACGTTTGAGGGGAGGAGGACTATACGCACGCAGACCTGTTGTATTGGTCCCATTGACCAGACAGCACCGTACTGCCCGTTTACAATGGTGTCGTGAGCATCACAATTGGACTGAACAGGACTGGGCATGCGTACTATTCTCAGATGAGAGTAGGTTCAGTCTGTCATCGGATTGTAGACGCCAAATGATCTGGCGCGAGAGTGGTACTGCTTATCGTCCAGAAAATATCCAGGAAAAGGACCGATATCCGACATGCAGTATCATGGTGTGGGCCGGCATCAAGATCAATGGCCGCACTCGCCTACATGTGGTTGCGAATGGGACTATGACGGGCCAACGATACATTGATGAAGCTCTACTTCCTCATGTTCGTCTTTTCCATGGTGCTGTCGGTGATAAATTTGTTTTTATGGACGACAACGAAACATGTCATCGAACACTCACTGTTCAGCATTGTCTAGGCAGCGAGGGTATTCAACGTCTCGTATGGCCAGCGCGTTCTCCAGATCTAAACCCCATTGAAAATGTGTGGGATGCTTTAGGTAGGCAAGTTGCTGGTCGAAACTATCCTCCGACAAACAAGAACACCCTCATCCGTGCACTCACAGAGGAATGGGATAAATTGCCTCAACAGCTGCTGGATAATGTTGTGCAAAGTATGGTACGACGTGTGGAATGTTGCATCACACTCCACGGTGGACATATCCCGTACTGATACCTTTCTTTAAGGTGCCTGCTGACTTTTAGATGTCTTGTTCCATTTCTCCGTACGCAGATCAAATGAACATTTTTTTTCTTTCAGATGTTTCACAGCTTTTGTACTTTCCAGAACAATAAATATTCTTTATTCTAATGTCTGAACAGTGTGGCAACTATATTTTATCCTACTAGGCCTCATGTCTCGCTTAATGTTATGCTACATAGCAATTTGTGATCCGTCCTTAGCAATTGTCCAGCAGTGTAGATTTTGTCCAAAATCTTCATAATGCTCTTTTTACACTACTATTATTGCATACATTATTTTAAATTTCATGCTAATTTTTCATACAATAACATTTTGAAATAATTTTAACTGATTGTAACAACAAAAGGTAAAAATATACACTGCTGACCACCGTAAATGCAACACCAAGAAAGACAAGAGATAGCACAACAAAATTTATTTTGTAGATAACATGTTGACCAAGTATCAAATGATTAAATTTATAGACTTCTGTGAAGTATGGTTCCTGCCAGAATCAGTAGCCACAGTAGCCACCATTGTTGGAGATCCCCGCTGCCACATGCCTTGGCATTGATTGAAAGAGACTTTGGATGTGTTCTTGTTTTGCAGCAGACCAAGCAGCTTCCACACGTTGCGAAAGTTGATCTGGTGTGGCAGCTGGGTGTGTAATCTGGGTCAATCGTTGAGCAACCATGGACCCCATGTTTTCTACCGGAGAAAGATCCGGAGAGCGAGCCGGCCAGGGAAGCAATTCAATCTAGTGATTGACGAAAAATCTTTGGACAATGCGTGACACGTGTGGTCATGCATTATCCTGTTGAAATATGGCTGTGACCAAGCCCTGAAGGTAAGGAAGGACAACTCGCTCCAACACCTCCCAGATGTCGCGCTGGCTGTTTAAAATACCGGCAATACGTACTAGAGGAGTGTGAGAGTGATATCCAACACCGCCCCATACCATTATACCCGGTGCAGGACCTGTGTGGCAGTGCATAACGCAGCTGTTAAGCATCCTCTCTACATGGTGTCTCCAGACTCGAATCCGACCATCGTGGTGTTGCAGACAGATGCGTGACTCGTCAGTAAAGACAACTTCATTCCATTCTGCCTCCCACATCCTTCTTTCATCGTACCATTGGCGGCGGAGACGTCTGTGGTTCTGCTTCAAGGGTAGACCAAGCAATGGACGTCTTGAGAACAGACCCTCTGCTGTAAACGGCGTCGAATGGTACGCGCAGACACTGAATGATGCGTTACAGACTCAATGTGCTGTGCTACGGTTCGTGATGTGACTGAGCGATACGTCACTGCCATGCGCACAATTTGCTTGTCGTCACATGAAGTGGTACACTGAGGTGGATGCAATCGACCACGTCGGTCCGTCGTACCCTCCTGCATCCAACGGTCGCGTATCCGCATTACAGTTGTTTGGTTTCGTCCAACACGATTACAGATTTCCCTGAAAGTTAATCCACAATCTCGGTAGGCCACTATACTTCCACTATCGAACTCGAATACTTGATCAAAGCTGCGAGGCATAACTGATCATTTTTTGAAAAAACCACAAGAAAATCACAATTGCCGAACTTGAAATCGTCGAAATCTCCAAGCCTTAAATAGCGCTTTGAGGAGGTGCCACAGGCGCGCGTGATGTGTGTCTGGACTGAAATTCTAATAATTTGCATATCTCACCTCGCTAATGCATGTTGTAAATTTCATGTTATTTGTATGTTTCCTTCAGGATGTTGCATTTACGGTGGTCAGCAGTGTATAAAATATATTTATCAGCTAATTTATTTATTCATGAAGTGAATTAAATAAAGAAAAAATTGAAAGCAGTTCTGTTACTCAAATGAAAAATTTAGTTTATAGGTTCTTCATGAGGATATTACTTAAAATAAAATAAAAAGTTACAGCAAATTACTTACAGATTAAATTTTAAAAATCTCCACAGAGCTCCAATTTATAAATTCTTCTTAAAAATATTTACCACGATCTAATGACTTATTCGTATCTCGACCATTGTTCCGACAATTTTAATTACGAAAAACAAAAGGATAGATTTACATATTTTTAAATTCCATACCTATTTTGTTACTGTCTTTTAGATTCAAAAAAATTCATGAATAAGTAAGAATCAGTAATAGAAAATGTATTTCAGTATGATTCAATTTGAATGACAAAACCCTAAAATGCAAATTAATATCATGTGTATGAATTTAGAATATTTAAATTATTTTAAATATCTTCCCCCACCCCTCTCAATATGTGTGCGTGTGTTAGAGTTAATTTTCTCCGAATTTAGTAAAGTATTATTAATTATATTTTTTTCTATCGTTTTTAAAGCTACTAAACGCAGCCTATAGGTTTATAATAAATAGCTATAAGATTAAAAAATTACAAAAATGTGATGAGAAAGATAATCCGTATAGTAATTATTTACACTTAAAAACTTTTCATGAAAGAAAAATATAAAGAAAGCGTTTTTGTTACATATAATGGAAACTTGAAAATATAAATTATATTTCTTTTTAACAAATTCAAATAAATAGTAACAAAAAAAGAAAGTTTCGGGGCTAAACTAAGATTAAAAAGACTCTTATATGAGTCGCTTGAGACGTACTTAATATTAAAAACTTCAGGTGCTACATGTCTCGAATATTTCGTATGTAAAGCATATCTTCATAAGAATCCTTTAAACCTTCTAACGAGTTAGTTCTAATTACTTTTCAGTGGAATTCTCTTTTTAAGGGGACTTGGCACCCTTTGAGCAAACTTCTTTATTTACGTATTTAAAAATTATATTTTAACATTTCATACAAGTTTTCTATTCAAGAAAATGTTACCAGATGAAAATTTTCATGTATTATTCACACAATTTTAAAAATTTTAGTTTTTTGAAGAAAATTGGGAAAATTTTAAAATCCTACTCCTTTTGTAAAAATTAATTTTTTGACCTGAAATTTTTTTATAATATTCTTATGGATGTTCTTAACAACTTTAGGGATCGATTTTAGAATAACTTCATTCGTTTTTGAGAAAAAAAATAAAATGTTTATATACAGGCTAAAAATCAACGAAAAAGCCAACATGTCTTACATTTTATTTTTTTCAAAAAAAAGTATTCAGTTTATAGCAAAACGGATCCCTAATTTTATTACATGCTTTATTTTCAACACGCAGGAAAAAAATTGAAGTGATTGGTAAATAATTGTCGAAGAAGTAGCATTTTGAATGCACTAAGGTTTCAAAAAACACTAACTGAGAAAAACCACTTTAAAGTTTATAATTCTGAAAAAATAATTATTATAAGCTTAATTAAACTTAAAATACCACTTTAAGATATTACTTATACGCTTTTCTTTAAAATAATTGCATTTTCATATGTTTTCAACCCACACATTTTTATAAATGATCATTTTTAGAGAGTACTAATTGCACAAGAAAACTCAAGAAAAACTTTAAAAAAAAAATTTTTTTATGTCACGACAGAAATTTTAGCTGTTTTTCTTCTTATAATATTAAAGTATTACATTTGTATGAAAAATATATCAGGAATAAGAACTTAAATTATAAAATTATTGATATAAAATGCCTTAAATTAAAATTTTACATGCACACATTTCACAAGGAAGAAAAATTACATTATTGTATTGCCTCGGAAATATTCTGCTTTCAATACTACACATTCTTTTTTATAGTTATTATTTCTATTTATAAAATAGTTTTTTTTTTTATCATAACGCATTTTTTAGCTTTTTTTTCTAAAAAGGGGGTGTGGCTGAATTGCCTAATTTGTTTTCAAATGAAGTTTTATTCAACTTCTAACTTTCCGACATGCACAAGTGATATATCAATCGAAAGATAATAATTCAAAGAATAAGATTAAATGAAAATAAAAAAACGATAGCTTTGTGATTTTTAGGGTGCCAAGTCTTCTTAAATGGTTACTTCACTTATTTCTTTTTCGTGGTATTCTAGCTCATAAACTCTACTTAAGTTTAGACTTATATTATTTTTAAGCATAACATATACAAATATAGTTTCAATCCTAATGCAAACGATTTATTATCATTTACATTTACGATTATGATAAAGAAGAAAACGAATTCCTGATATGAACCATAAATAATAGTCCAATATGTTGAAAAAGTATATGTGCTATATTTAATATTATCTGATAAGCCGGAATTTTTTCTGGATAACTGTTTGCAAAATTTCGTGTGGAATTGTGTTGAAGTATTTAGAATATAATAGGGTAATAACCAAATATGATGAGAATCTTTATTCCTGGAGGGTTTTTTTCAGCTTTATTTATTAACTTTAAATATGTTTAACCAAACAAAATATATGTAATAAGCTTTTTTTTCTCTTTTCTATCTAAAAAAATATATTTAGATTTCAAATATATTGATCTGACGTTTCATATGCTACTCCTAAGTGCTATAATGATTTAGTGGCGTAGTGAAAGTTGGATGTACTTAGGTATTGAGCATGTTATTGTATCTATACATGCCAAGGAACATTGTGTTAGAGAACAGAAATAAATATCATCACTTTCCTTTCTACTACAGGAAAATGTATGTAAATATCATGAAAGAAGAAAAACTACTGATTTCAAAAAGGGACCCAAGGTTTTGAATGACTTAACACAAAATTTGTATCACCTTTTTAAAAAGTCTTACCAAAGGTATTAGTAAACGTTTCTTTTAAGGGATAATATTAAGACCATAGTACAATAATTTTATCACAAAAAATAAATCCAAATAAAAAGAAAAAACTGCGGAGTTTTTCAATCGTAAAAATCCTGGGAAATAGCTTAGAAGATTCATTAACACAGTAAAATTCAATGAAAAATAATAGCTTCCATTATAAGTATCAGAATGTTGTTACGCATATGAACGTTATATTACCAATAAATTAGCTTTAGGGTTCAGAAAAAACTGCATTCGTAATAAAATTCTGTTTTATAGAACAACTAAAAAGATTATTAAATGTAAGCTTTCGATCGATAAATTTTATTTCCTACAAGTTAGAAAGAGAAACTCCAATATAAAGAACCACACACAAAAGATGCATAATATCAGCAATGGACCTAAATGAAAAATTATTCTGTTCTCTAAGACTAACTCTGGATTAGAGCAATAAAGTAGGGTTAAGCTTATTTTGTAATACCAGAATAGTATACATAAGAGAACGAGAAAATATTGAAGTATATAAACCAATTTTGAAATACATTGAGGGGTAAGATTCATATGTGTATTCAAACAAAATACTTTTAGAAAAATAAAATATTTATGAGATAATATAATATAAATAGAAAAAAGTAGCAAAAAGTACGCTATTAAAAAGAGCAAACATAAGTTAAAACTATACGTAAAATTTCTAAAACATATACTGTCGACTCTCGCTAATTCAAACCTTCGATGATACGAACCTCTTACTAATTCGAAGTATATTCTTAGTTCCTTGAAAAACTCTTGATATTTCGAACTAAAACAATACGTTTTGGTACACTCAATATTTCTAAGTAAAATCTGCGGCTGGCTAGACTACAAAACGTGATAATTCGAAGTAATCTTATAAAACTCTCGACAATATGAACACTCACTATCGTGCACAATTTTGTAGCAAACTGGTTGGAGCTTACAGTTGTTGTCTCTGAGTTTCGCTACTGTAACGTAGACACCATTCTGACCCTTTGTTTTTGATGACCTTTTGTGTGTTACAACTTCTTAATGTTTTCTGATTCCTCAGGCAAAAGGACACTTCTATTGATTTCCTTCTTCAAGTGGACAATAGATCGACCGCACCTATTCTCAACCACCAATATCTTTTGTTTAACACGCGACTCTGCTACATATGTGTTCAGAAAAGATGGTCCGCTACTGTAAAGAAGAGATACGCAGTATTGTGTATTTTGCGTCGGACAGGCTTGACGATTTATGGTTCATCTGGGGGACTTCTAGCATGTGGTACCAAATAGCACATGGGTCAGATTGGACCATGCCTTAAAGAACCAATGGTGTTGATAACAATGTCTAAGGGAACCGGGTACGAAACGGTTTATTTCGAATGAGGGATAGAAGTGATTTGGAGGGGCGTAAAGGAGCTCTATTTGAGAGGTCAAGAAAGACGGAGTAGAAAGCAAAAAGAGAGGGAAAAAAGGTAAAGAGAACGATAAAGAAAGAAAAAAAAACTTGTCGAATAGTAAAGGTAATTTTTCCCGTTTTGAACAGTGTTTAGCTAAATGGATGAGATAGTGTCGAGGACAAAATAATCCAGTGGGTGACTTTTTATTGAAGGGAAAGGCTAAAGCATTCGTCAAAGAAAGGAATCGAGTTTTTGGCTAGCGGAGGATGGCTTACATGTTTTAAGAAAAGTAATTAGAGAGTCTTTAAAAAAAATGTGCGGGGAAAGCTCGAGTGTCGATATTAATGTTTATTCTAATTGACAGAACTCGCTTTCAGATTTAATAAAAGAGTACGATCTATGTAACAGCTTCAACAAGGATGGAAATGGACTCTTTTTTTTAAGCGTATGCCAGAAAAAAAACATTAACATTCAAAGAAGAAAAATACCATGGAAGAAAACATAACAAGGAGAAGTTAACTGTTTTACTGGCTGTAAACATGAACAGCTCAGAAAAGATTGCTCCTCTCATCATATAAAAATCTACAAGACCTCGGTGTTTCAAGGGCATAAACTCTTTCTGAACCACATACCGTTCAAACAAAAAGACAAGGATGACAACCGAACTCTTTAACGAGTGGTTGGTTTCATTGAACAGAGATATGAAAAGCCATATAATTTTCTATTTTAATGGCTTTGACCATGATTAACAAGGCTTGGAGAGCTGTCACTCCCTTGACAATTCACAACTTTTTTAAAAAGTCGGACTTACCAACGCCAAATTTGGTTGATATGCACGATACACTAATAGAATGTATTGCTGAACCATCCCTTTGGGAAGCTCTCCCAACGTTCGACGACTCCGACGTTTTACGTTTGACGACCACATACAGGTTGACATAGACCTATATCCGATGCTGAAATTATGGCTTCGGATCACAGTAATACAGAAAGTGATGAAGATGAATTGGAGGAGTTGACTCCATTAACTCCGACAGAAACTTAAAAGTCACTAAACAAATTACGCAACTTTTTCTTTCAAAACCATGTTAACCCGGGCGCGTTTTTCAAACTTCATTTATTCTACAAAAAGCTATTGACAAAGTTAGATTAAATGCAACAAAACAAAAAAAGGATAACAGATTTTTTTGGTCAAAGAGGATCAATTAAGTATAGTATGTATTATTTTTAATAATTGTTTTTAATACATAAATGTACTATTTTCTACAAACTTTTAACTTCTACATAATATTTATACTGTATAATACGTACTTTTTAAAAATACATACATAAGTGCAATTGTTGTTTTATTTCATAGTTTCAAATTTAAATATGTTAGAAAAAATTTCTCTTCGTGTATTTTGGGAGTTTTATTCTACCCTCTCTTGAGAATTCAAACTCTTCATTATTCGAAGTTTTTCATTGGTCCCTCCAATTTCGAATTATCTAGAGTCGACCGTATATATAGAGAGGGAGAGAGATAAGTTTCATCGCAATTTTTATTAAATAAAATCTATGAAATGTTAGAAAAAATAATTGTATTAAAAAAGTAAAATATTCTCGACAACATTTGGTAAACGATAAAGCCTTATAAAACGTATTTTAATATATGTTATTTAATTTCGATTTCAATAACTTGTGTGTGTGTGTGTATAACACAATAAGATATATTTATTTGCTTTAATAATGAATTATTCTTTATATATTCTAACTAGTTTCTTCTTCCATAATTTTTCTTTATCTTGCCCTTAAATCTATACTAAATATATTCTGAAATACCACAAGTTATAAAATACCATCTAAAATCCTATCAGACCTTTTTTCGAGGTGCAGCAATTTGGTGTGTATTAACATTTCAGCAATTTTTCTAATTTCACCATAATTCCGTAAAAGATGAGCTGGGGAAAAGAAGCACTTAAAGCAGTATTTAAATGAGAAAGAATAAGATTAAAAAATCAATGGGATACATTCGTTCTGTGTAGAACGTAGTAGTAAAAAGTTTTATGGACAAAAAAAGACTTTGCCCAGATAAAAAACGACAAACCTAAGTGCCTGAGTAAAGAATACAACTTCCATCAACTGATACAGTTGCGTGCCACCGTCTGTTCGTACGCAACACTGGATTGAAGAATAGTTCTTGAGGTAAAAGTTCCCATTCCTCAGTGAATATCTACGTTAATTACCTGGTGCTCTCCAGAGGATACCATCATGATTCCAGGCATATCTCCCCAAGTATCCCTCCCATTACCACAGGGATTCAAATCAAGGGAAAACGTTAGTCAATTTATTATACGGATATCATCACTGCCCTGATTCTCCTGAATAGTACAGCATGTGTTTTGCTGTACCATTTTGTTCATAAAATGGAATCTGAACTAATGCCACCTCTTAAAAGATGTTCATGAAGGAGAACAACTTCAATCATTGTAACGATCTCCGATTTGTCAAAAATGTGGAGCTTTATCTCGAAATCCTACCCCTTTGCAAGCGCGGCTTCGAGGCCTTTCAAACAAGAGTAAGGTGCTGTTAGTGGGTATTTTTTTCTTTTTTGAAGTTAAATAATTTCTAATAGGAATTTACTTTTAGTTGAAAATACTTGAATTATAATGAACTTACTACTATTTTTTTGCGTATTAGTAAGGCTTTACTAATAAATTACTTTCTCCTTCTCACTTTTTCAATATATGTTCAATTCAAAGTCATTCATAAGTATATTTCAAAACTATTTCTGTTTTCAAATTTAATTATGCTAATTTCTACCTCCTATGTTTAAAAATCTGATTTTTCCTTTCATAGTAGGATTATTCGATTTATAAGAACACCACAAATGCATGCCGAAAGATCCTCGGAACTGTTACACGTTTTATATTCGATTTTATTATTATCTGCGGATAATTCGCATAAATTGATTCATAATAAAACTATTGTTATTATTTTATATAATTTATATATTATCATTTTGTTTCATGTTCAAATGAATCGAAATTCAATGCAAAAATAAAAAAAATTGGAATTTTTTTTAAAAGTACAATAGTATTTATATTTTTTTAATTGTAAAAAATGAAAGATGGATAAAAATAGTAAAAAAAGAGAGTGTATATGATTTTTTTTGTAAAATTTGTTTTATTTAAATAGTTAAATAAACACAAATTTACAGAACGAAACTTAATCCCGTTGGTAGATTAGACTAAGATTTGATAAGAACAAGTCTCACGATCATGTACCCGAAATTGTTCTACTTAAATACGAGTTTTTCTGTATTTTTAAAGACTAATATTTTATCGCTTTTGCTCACAGGAGAAAAAATATTTATAATTTCAAATTAATGAATTGAAAAAAAATTATCAAAGAATTATTGTAGTTCATAGTATGAAGTTCATTCGGGATAATTTATTATTGGTTTTATGCCTTATTCATGTACAATTACATGATTAAATGAGCATCGTAATGTTTCTGAGTTAGTTATAAAAATTATATAAATCCATCTTTTCAATTTATATTTTTGTGCAGATAAATGACAAACTTTTATGTTAGTCAGGATTTCGGATTTTTAAATTCTTATAAATAATAATTTATCAAATTTTTCTTTACCCATAAATAAATAACGTTCAATTGTAAAAAAAAATCCCATGTCAGTTTCGAAATTGCTTGAAATATTGAACATGTAGAGGCTAAATAATCACTCAAAACGCTTTGGATGCTTCATTGAAAATTTAAGTAATTACTTTTGACCAAAGAAAATAAGGAAGATTTTTTCCCCTTTTACGACTTTTAAAACAAATGCTCGTGCAAAGCAAAAATTTTAGAATGTATTATGATAAAATAAGATTGATATGTGTGCCGTTAGATGTGTGAATGGCTTAGTAGAATTTTCTCATTATTTCGTATCTGTAATATTTTGACGATTAAAACATGACATATGCTTCTATATTTCATAGGTTAGGAATATATCCAAGATTTTGTGTTGATGTTCAACAATTTTTGTTAAAATAAGATGAAAAAATTATTTTGATTTTAATAAAATCATTTATCCTTAATCTCTGCTTCGAGGATTTAATTTGTTATTATACGTTTTTAGAGTAAACACATTTATGCTGATTTTTTTTAAAAATTCTATTTAAATTAGAACACCCAAAGTATCAATTAAACAGAGAAGTAAATATGCTTATTATTCAATAAATATTTTAGAAGTTAAAGTAGACATATTCTTGTATAAAATCTTATATTTACTCATTTTCCTGATAAATTTGTAATTTATTAAATTTTGAAATCTGACTAGTAGTGAAGTAATAAAAACTTTTCAAGAATAAAAGTTAAATAAAATTATATATTAAAACGAATTCACGTAAATATAAAATATTTCATCTAACGTCCCAGTATGCTTACGTGAATTTAAGACACCTACTACCCATGATCCTGTCTGCGTATTTTAAAATATAAATAAAATAAATACAGAAATTTGTTTTAAAATCAAAATAAGTTGGTTTAATCATTTTGCTTTCAAAATTCAACTTCTATTCTCTTCAATTGAGTATTAAATTCTATATTTTTTTAATGTAGAAATTTTCTACAAATCTTAGAAACTATCGTCTTTATCCGAACCTAAACCCCATTTTCTTTTTAAATGTTAATGCTTCTGTAATTAGCGTACGGCTTAGAATCGAAGATCTAAAACATAGTTGGAATTGCAAAAATTGAGCATCATACACTGACGGTTAGAACCCATACAGTTTCATGTACGTATTTAAGTTTTTAATAATAGTTTATTAAATTAATTATTCACTTCACTTTGCTCTTATTTTAATTTTTTTTAAAATTTCGTAAATATCGAAACTAAAAAAAAAGATTTTAAAATATTTTTAATTTTTTCACAAAAATGTAGTTGTGTATATTCGAAAAAATAAGGCAACTAGTTTTAGAGTTTAGAGATTCCAAAATTTGAAAAATGACATATATGTCGTGAAAATGATGGAACTAGAATTTCATTAAAAACGGAGATGATCAATTGCTGGAAGACATTAAAATGTCATACGCTTCACAGTCATTTTCCTGATAAAAGTAAGGGATTTGAACAAATCATTGACATATTTCAGTGAAATGATGAAATAATATTGTAAAAAGTTTAAAAGTGTTTATTTAACAAATATGAAGCATTATTAAACGTAGAAGTAATACAACAATAGTCAATGAAGTACAAATTATTTATTCGAAACTAATTAACAAATAATTAGAAGATAATTAGTTGGTATTTTTTTATATGTAACATCTTTTCTCTCGCTTGTTTACATACTAAAATATCAATCCCTCTATACTATGGTGCCATTTTTTAAAGATATGGGTTTGATATATAGGGGATCCATAGGTACTACCAGTATGGTTAAGAAGTATAAGGGGTCGGCCTCCCAGGTGTCCCATCCCCAGGACAGCATTTTGACAATACAAATCCTGACTAGTTGATTTGTTCATTTCACTGAAACAACTTAGGGTATGATAAAATCATTTGCTTTCATCATGGAAATGACCTTGAGAAGACGTTTTTTAAGGCAGTTTTTGGCAAAAGTACAAGAGCCTGAACTAAACGCGGAGCTTATTTTCAGACAGTAAAATGCCTAAATTTTCATGAAAATTTGCAAAATTATAACTCACACTTCTGTTAACAATATAGCGTTTCTAAAATTTCCAAATATTCCTTGTGTATTATTTTTTTTTTCATTTTAACACGTGAAAGGACAGCTCATTTAACATTACGGTATAGGAGAAAAAACACGAAACACATTTATACCAGGAGAAATGGCTAATCTCGGTCAAAAAAGTGAAGAATGATAAAATATGTTGTTCTCTAATGGACAGTGAAGCCAGAATATCATATTAATTTTTCATTTCTTATGTCTGAAAAAAATGCATCTACTTCGGGTCCTATTCTTTAACATTAACCGAAAAAAAACTTTATATATCCCGTCAATTGATCCTATTCCTTAGGTATTTCATGAAATTCCTAATTTTTCTGCGATATATATATATATATATATATATATATATATATATATATATACTCTACTAAAGAGAGATGAATACACGAAAAGCAAAACAGAAGAAAAAATTACATTGCAAGATAACCAGACATTGAAGAATATACGAGAAATTAGAAATATTCTGGAATTTCAAAAAATAGATGCTACAGTCTTTTAAACATTGCTTACTTAGGACAGCTCTTATATACATAAAAGTGGTATATATATATATATATATGTATGTATATGCATGTATATATATATATGTATATATATGTATATATATGTATGTATGTATATATGTATGTATATATATGTATATATATGTGAAAGAAATTTATATAATATGTGTCAAAAACAAAGAAATAACGTAATAAAAATATAAAAGCAAAGCATGAAGATCGAATTTATATGGAGCTACAAAAAGAACGTAGTGAGTCAAAAAGCAATTTAGGACTTAAGCCCGAATAAACGGGATTATATATTATATATATATATATATATATATAAATATATATATATAAATATATATACATATAAATATATATGTATATATATATATATATAAATAATATATATATAATATGTCAAAAATAAGAAATAACGTATATAAAATATATAAATATAAAACATGAAGATATAAATATATATATAGAAATACAAAAAATATAGCTACGAAAAATAACGTAGTAGTCAGAAAGCAATATTATATATAAGCCCGAATAATATAAATTATATTATATATATATATATATATATAAATATATATATATATATATATAAAAATATATATATATATAAATATATATATATATATATATAAATATATATATATATATATAAATATATAATATATAAATATATATATATAAATATGTATATATATATAAATATATATATATAAATATATATATATAAATATAAATAAACAAATATATATATATATATAAATATTATATATATATTATAAAATTACACTTCACAAAATTTACTATGTAAAATATTTCTTTTTTCGAATGCCAAAATATTTTGCAACTGCACAAGAGAAAGAATAATTTTCATTCTTTTGTGCTAATTTTTTATGCATATGATTTGTATTATTCTTTAAAGTATAATCTTAAATTTATTATTTTTGTATAATCTTAAAGATTCATTTGAAAATACTTTTATGCCCGTAAAAAAGTAACTTATTTGCTAGTTAAAAAACTGTAAAGAATTTAAAAAGACTTGTTACCTTACTGTAAATCTAATATTTGATAAGAAGCATTTATTTCCAAATCACCAGTCTGAGAGGTTGAAGAACAAGATTTCGGTTAGTATTTATCAAATAACAGCAAAACACTTATGGCTGGTATATTAGTAACTGTTCACGTCAAAAGTTTTTTTTTACCTGATGTTTAATAATGTTTTGAGAAAAGTACCATTTGTTGCGTTAAGCATATAAGTGTTTTATAATAGAATACACACAAAAAAAATTATACTTTTGAATTATATATCTTTTCAGCATCGAGTAATCAGTTTTAAAATAGAATGTAATTAAAATATATTATTTTTATTTTCCTTTGCTTTTTAATTCTGTAATATTTTTACTTATTATATAAGTAACTATTTTCTTCATAATTTCTTTAAAATGTTCTTTTTTTTACTATTTAATTGTAAAGTAAAATTTAACCTATTATATAACTTATAATTTTAAATTAAATTTTTTTATAGAGAGGGATCAGATTTATTATGTTCTACGAGTGAAATAGAATTTAGAAAAATTTTATTTGAATATGAGTATAGATAATAAGTTAAACTTCTTTACTCGATATCTTAATCATGATCGACTCTAAGTCTTTCATAACTTTTTTTGTGTGATTAATGTAAAAATAAATATAAGTATGTTTTTATAATTCTTACAAATTATAAACTTTAGGACTACTTTAATTCTATAAGAAAGCATAAGAAACATCGAAATCAATGATAATAACACACTTTACTTTTTAAATGATGATTTTGTTAAAAGTATTTGTTCAAACTAAAATTTAATATTTCTTTTGAATGAGAAATATATATTAGTGTCATTAAATTTTAAGTTGAAAAGATATAAAATTAATTTTTTTAAATTATTAAATTGTTTTTCTTTAAATCTCAAACTATTAAAATAATTTTATAATTTATTTGAGGAATTGTATGATATTTGTTTAAGTTAAATTTTTATACAGCAACTTGTTTTTATTTATAAGATACTTGTGAAAATAATATAAATGAAAATATAGTCAAAAAAGCAAGTATTTAATTCTTTTTTTAATATTAAGTTCAATATATATATAATAATTAAAAATTAATATAATACATAGTTAAAGTTCTTGTATATTTCAGAATGCTACTTATTATTAAGGTCATTTGATTTCAAATTTTAAACAATATATTAGACGAAATTTTTAAAAGAAGAACAATTTTCATTAAATTAATTTTGAAAGAAAGGAAAAAATAATTATAACTTACCCGTTTCCAATTTTTACGATTCTAAAAACTTTTCTGTGTAAGGAGTATAATTTTAGTGAGGAAAAGAATCAATTGACATTTAAAACTGTAGTTTGCAAACAGAGAAAAACTAACGATGAATGTTGGACGAAAGACTCTCTCAATCTTTTGAAAAGCCGTTGAAAGAGAGACCGAAACTTCCCTGCTTCCCGTAACCACTCAGAAACTGGGCAGAAGAGAAAATAACCAACTGGGCTTTCAGAACGATTCTCTTTCTCTCTCTTCAACACTTTTGGGGGCGCTGTAATCGCAGATGCATAAGAAAGAAAAGAAATGAAGCAGTTTCTGTATTCAAAGGGAGCAATTAAATACCTTAAGAATGAGAATATTTCCCAAATGTTTTGTTTGAATCAACAGTTCTTCTGTTGAAAAGGTTGAAAATACAAGTAGGCAGATTTACATATAATTTATATGTGGGTGCAATTGTTTGAGGAATTAAATATTCCATACAGGATCTAAAAGTATTCTAGTGTAATAAATTCATAAATGCATTTACTGTAATTATGATAAAATTGTCACTATATATGAATATAATTTCCTAACAATATTCCGAAAAATATTACATTCATTTGATATATAATTCCATATTTATATATTGGCTTCACATGATTAGCAAATAAAGTAACTGAGTTCTATTATTTATGAAACCATCATGTGTGTAGGACGAATGTTTGTTACAATAAAGCTCAAAACAATTGAATATTTGTATTAATATGATGCTGTAAAAATAATGTAGAACAATATATTTTTGTATTTTTACGTAATCATACTTTCATTTAAAAACGGCTTATCATAGGTTAAATAATTAACATGTGACGTTTCAAATTAAATTACCCAGATGAGTGTTATAAGGCATTCTACAAGGTTTGGAGACCATTTTTTTTCAAAAGATTTTATTTTGTTTTAAAGAACATAAAGGGGCTTTAAGAGTTATATATTTTTAAATAAACACCATGTATCATTCCTTGTTTATGAAAAGATAAATTAGCAAAATTTTCAATGTTAAGAAAAAGAGCATAAATAAAATTACATTAGACATAATGTAATTTTAATAACATTGATATACTTCTTGATCCATCTTAAGTGTCACAAACCACATGATAAAAAATATTTTCAGAAATAAAAATCTTATAAGCATTAGAATTTGATGTTATTGATTTTTCGTCAAAATTACTTAATGTCCTAAGTTAAAACAGGCTGTAAAACGTGATTAAATGTTACTATTTTAAAACCTGCGGTTTCATACGCGTTAAAAGGCTTATTATATAAGTGTTACAAACTGCATTCAGTTTTATTAGATTGCTTTGGAGATACCCTATTTTCGTACAAAAATTATCGGGAAAATTTTATTCCTCATAAAACCCATTTAAATATTTTTATAAGTTACATAAAATAAATATTAGAAAAACAACATTAAATTCTCCAGTTTTTCATGACATTCCTTCTTCTTTCTCATTGCAAATATTTATTTTTCTCTAATGGTCTCAATACATAAGAAACACCCTTTCAACCTAGTAGAATACCAAAAAAATATTTTTATACTCATAAATTTTGTTGGAACTTTCTCGAAAACTTTTTTAGATTGTATTAAATTCAATATTGTTCTCTAAAAATAGTTAAAAAAACACCCAGTCTAAGAAAAAAACTACATCTTTTTACGACTAATTAATCTCTTACATTTTGATTATTTACCGGTAAAAGACACACATGTAATAATTGCATAAAGTATAACTCAGTAGGGAGTACTACTTTTTCCTTAAATTAATTCCGGTCAAAATCAACATTAATATATTCACTTCATGCATTGTCTTATTTAAGTCCATGGTGAATGCAGTATTTAAAATATTTTATTTATATCTGATTCATCTATGTATGATAATAATGAGCATATGTAAAGTTTTACATGAAACAAGCATTGGATCTCTCCTACTACAATGCTCCTCTAAGCAGGAAACACATGCTTATTGCTTAAAAAATAGTTTTCTATTAAATATAATCATTTGAAATTCAAGAAATGTCAATGAAATTAATGAAAATAATTTCATGAAGATACAAGTACTACATGACACATGTAGACATGGTGAAAAAGAGTCATGAAAGTTGTGAAATACCTAAACAGAATTTATATTTTAAGGTATCTGACTACGTTCGGAACCATGATTTTAAAAAAGTCCATAAATCGATAATTTTCATGATATTTAGTGTCACTCAGATTAGAATACATGCATAAAATTGTTTTAAGGATATTTTGAGAAAAAAAATTTACTTAAATATAATATTTTGGCAAAAAATTAACTTAGAATAATCCTTTTTCCAAATGTTCTCCTTTTGTGAAAACTGGTTCTATTATAATAATATTTTGCCTGTATATAGCTCAGACCTCTCTACAGAGGCTCAACTAGAATATTTGAAAAATTCACATTATTTTCAGAGTTACCACCAATTGAAATAATTATTGGCGTTTTCTTCTTAAAATTGCTCCCCTCTGTTGTCGTAAAATATGAATAGACCCATTTTTAAGTTATATATTTCAAAAATGATAGTTGAGCCTCTGTAGCGAGATCTCAGCTATATACAGGCAAAATATTATTATAATAAAAGCATTTTTCAGAAAAGGAGAACATTTGGGAAAAAAATTATTCTAAGTTAATTTTTTGCGAAAAATTTGTATTTAAATAAAAGAATTTTGTCAAAATGTCCTTAAAACAATTTTATGCATGTATTCTAATCTAAGTGACACTAAATATCACGAAAATTATCCATTAATACGTTTTTGAAAATCACGGTTACGATAATACCGGTTCCGAAAATCCGGATACCTTAAGATAGATATCTTTCAATATTTTAACACACACACACATTCATATATATATATATATATATATATATATATATATATATATATATAGCTGCTCAGGGTTACACGTACTTTTTTGAGTGTTTTACATTTTCTGCGCATGATAAGTTCCCATTCACCTCTCTGTATTAGAATTTCCTGATCGGTGTAGTTGCATAGTATGAAAAAATCTGCTCATATCCTGTTTTCTTTGCAATAAATGAAAAACTACTTACGAATGAAATGCTTCAGAGGTAACTTTATCACTAAGAAATTTCGATTGGATTCTATACATAGAATATTTCTTTAAAAAATAACATCATAACTTTAATTCTAAGAAATGATAGTAATTTTCAGAAAGATATTACGGGACCCTTTAAATGCTTGGAAACAAAAATTTAAAAAAAAGCATTAAAGTAGATCATAATTGAAATTTTAATATTATTTAAATTTTTATTCTATGTAACTAAGCACGCAAAAACAAATATTTATTGCAATTTAAACTGAAATAAAACACGTGAAATTACTGGTATATGCATTATTTTGATTAAATTGACTAGAAACTAAATAATCTCATAGGAAGCATCATTTAGACCAGGTGTGGTCAAACTTTTTCGGAAGAGTGCCACTGTTTGATAAATACTTAATTATGCGTGCCACTTCAATATTTCCAACAAACAAACATGATGAAGTGAAATAATGTTACTTATGAGCTTATTATGAGATTTTTATGCAAATGGCAAATTTTTTAGTGCTAGTCTGTGTAGTCAAAATTTAAAAATAATATAATAAATAAGGCGAAAGTGTACAAACTTAGGCTTTGTTGTTAATTAACTTTTTTACAAATTCAATCAATTAGGTTAGGTATAAAATAAAAATGAGTAACTTGAAACATTTTTTTTAAAATAATTATTAAACACTCAATATCTAACTAATGTGGCTTTTGAATTAATACTTTTTTATGAAGTCATCTATATTAGGATTAGCTCTTACAAATGCCTACAAAATTAGGTTATTATAGGTGAATTTTAGCTAGTTTTGAATGATATTTATTTCATTATGTACATAGCACAAAACATTTATTCACAAACACATTTTGATCCAAATTTTTCGGAGAAAACCCTACTCCAATAAAATTGTATAAAAAGACTATTTATTATCTTTCCAAATGTTTTTAAATTTTTTTCTGCTGCAACTCCATCGTGGAACACTCTGGCAAGCGTGCCGTGAGTTGGCCACGTCAGATTTAGACAATTAAAAATAATTTTTAATAAGTAACCTTTGTGCGATGTTCACACATAGAATTTTTTGTATCAGAAATCAGTGTTAAACTTTTATTTCCGGAAGTTTATTATAAGAAAAAGTATTAAGGTTATTATTAAAAAATATAGCTCTTAAGTATTCATTTTTATTAAAAATTAATATTTTTAAAGATTTTACAATGCATTTTTAATACAGTGGTAAAAAAAGGTAATTTTCGTTGAAAGTGCCTATATACTAAACTCTAAAAACCGCTTTGGGAAATTTCAAAATAAATAGAAACAATATTCTCTGTTATAGAAATATATTCTAAAAATTTATAAATTCAGACTTCAATGGGTTTTTTTTCATGTATTTCTTAGATATTGAAAATAATTGTTCGTTGAAAATAAATTTTTTAATATCGGATTTACAAAAAAAGTGCACATTTATACATGGCGATAATACATGAGGACTCTTGTATTATATGTAAATATAGCTGCAAATTAGACAATGATACTCTATGTCATAAATTAAAGTAGAAAATTACAGAGAGATTTCGAATGCTACATAAACACATTAAGTAATTTGGAGATAATCATCAAAGGAAATACGTGAATTCAATTGGAATTAAGTTTCCCAATCCAATTAGTAGTAATTAGCTATTCATATAATCTCATAGTTACAACTTTAATACAGTTCTTTTAGTTCACTTACAATCCATTGAACGTAGAGCTCATTTCACAATAAATGGAATAAAAATCTAATTTTATAAGAAAAAAAACGGATCTCTCTCTCTCCCTAAGACCATTCTTATAAGATAATTAACAAGGGACACTTGGTATGTAGAATATATGTCTAAATAAAATCTTATTATAAATGCATATCTTTTATATTAAAATAACAAGGAATTATCTCAAGAAAACAATGGAATTGAAGACATATTAAAGGAAAACTAAAAAAACATCCAATGGCATATATTGGCACATCCTTATGTTAGAATATATATTTCTCAGAGCTCAAAAGATTTCTGTACAAGAAATTTCATATTTTAAAGCAATGTTTTTCAGGATATCATCATCTCGTCTAAAAAAGTTGCATTTTTTATACCAAACACATTAAGAATCACTAGAATACACTACTAGCCGTCCAAAATGAAACACCTTAAATAAAACATCTAAACCAAGTGAAATTTTTAATTTACGAATACCGAGAGAGATAGAATACACATATGATTCAGATTACAGAGCAGTTGCGATTCACGAGTTCAATTTAGGAAGAATTGCTGCCTATAGAGAATGGGGATTACCCTTCTGAGAAATTGATGATCCTATCAGACGTAACCAAGCTACTGTGATTCGACTATACAATCAATGGTTGAAGGAGAGACTAAAAGACCCGCGTTACCGATTACACCAGCCTCGTAGCATCATTGCACATAATAACATAGCGATGTATCACTCTTCCAGATCAGGAACCATATTACAAAAAAATACCGTCAGTTGCACAACAATTAGTGCCCATGCATAACAAACGACAGAAGAATATTTGCAAATCATCCAAAATTGCGATGACTTTTTGTTTCAAAACCATTTACCTTTGCGTCACCAATGAAAGACGAACAAGAAAACTGAAAGAGAAATCATTTTTAATAGATAAATCACGTTTACTTGTAACTCTAAGATAGTAGAAACAAAGAATGGAGACACTGCGTGGAGTGGTTACTTATGTAGAGACGATGATTAGTAAAGGAATTACCCCAATATACACCACCCTTTTTAACACCAGAATTTACACGGCAGTACGTGGACGCAGCATGAACTGTTATATAACCCCAAAATACTCCTGAATTCTCTTTGATACAATGCTGAGACATTTACATTGATTTTTGCCAACTGTATCAAAACAACATTCATTTCATCCCTTTCTTCAAGTAGAAGAGTATATTTATCATCATTTCGTGTTGGTACTATGTATTGTCCCTGAAATAAACTTGCCTTTTTTATTTCTTGTCATTCTCGGAGTTGAATTTGGATGGATAATAGTATATATGAGCCTTTAAAATATAAACATTTAACAGCAAATTTATACTCGAATATAAAGAAATTAAACATGTTACACTCCAAAATACCAATAAATTGCATTTACTACATAAATGCATACACAAATTAATAAAAACAACATGTTATAAATGAAAACCAGATCTTTGTTTATATTCACCTCGAAAACTATTAAAAAAATTGTAGAACATTAATAAATCGTTTATAAATTATTTTTTGCCAGCGTATTCATTTGCAAGTCGTAATCTGTTAATCTAGTTCCATGTAGTTAAACAATTCAGCAATTACATGCAATGCATCTTTTAATATACATGCAAGTTTCAAAATATACTTTTTAATATCTTATATTTTAGACAATATAACATTTCGAATACATATTTATTTATTTATTTGAAAATAAAATTACACTCACTTATCCAAATCATTAAAGATAAGCGCATTAAGATACGCGCTTAACCTAAGCACAAATAACTGAATGCTGGTACCAATTTGAAAGTTCTCACTTTATTTTAAAAATTATAATAAATTTAATATTTAAGTTTAACGTTTCAAAGACTATATATATCCATAAGCATTTTTATAAAAATGCATATGGTGCTTTCAGTGAGGAATAGTGATATGATGGATTGGCATTTAATGCACAAATTGCTAAAGGTAAAACATTTAAAGTTTATTTTACCATTAAAAATATTGCAAAAAGAAAAGAAGAAAACTTTAGATTATTTGTTTTTAAAATTTCAAAGAAATTGGAAAATTAACAAAGAAATTACAGATGTGGGAGCAGTTAAATTTTCTCACACACAATAAAAAGGTTTAAGCTCCAAACTTCCGGAATTCAAGTTGGAAACATTAAAATCAGAATAGTAGGGAAGAATATCTTATTACAATGAAATATCAATAAAATATTTAAAAGGATGTGGGGGGATTGAAACGCTATAATTTGCACACAGAATTGTGATGAAATCAAACAGATGAAGTGCTCTCGTACGTTTTCCAAAATTAATTATTTAAAAGTTTTAAAAGCCTGATTTATAATTGATATCCTTCCAGACGCTATCTAAAATATTAATTTCAAACCTGAATGCGTAGAACTTGGTAATATGTATCGCAATGAAGTAAAAATACACTATTTCACAAGAATTGGTTATTCTATAATGCAACGGCAAATATTAAGGTTTTAGATTAATATTTCAGAGCTAAAGAAGCAATATTTAGCTGATGTTCACAAGATAATGGTGATCATCCTTTTGAGTGACTCTATGCTAGAAAAGTTTCTGATATAGCTTCAGTTTCGTCTACCTTAAGAATGAATATAGATGAAACCGTTATATCTGAATAATTTTTAAAGTTTGTAGATTTAGAGGTATTATTCATACAAATTTCGGGAAATATTCTTGTATTACTTCAAACTGCAATGTAATAAAAATTTAGAAAGAGGTTTCAACTATCATAAATCTCTATTTAACGTCAAATGTCTTTGCTAAGTAAAATAAAAAGCACAAATTATATTTGACAGCAGAGTTATTTTGTCGATTAAATAATTTCTCGAATAATTTATCTCTTTTACACGATCTTCATATCTGCTATCCCTACCGAGCAGCGTGACGTAAGAGAATTTCGAACTTAAAATTATTAAATTAGTTCTAAATTCTAAACTTTTTTCTTTTCTTTTCTCCAAACAAGGAAAAAGTTGCTTATTATTTACTCCTCAAAGTTGTCATTAAATAAAACTACAAGTAAATTACGAATTGTGTTTAGTAAGCATCTTAGACTCAAAAACAATAGTCTTAAATAACTGTATGCATATAGAACCTAACTTACCACCCATATATATAAGAATTTTTTTTTCATTTCCATTTTTCGAACACTCTTTCAGGTAGCATTTAAGATGCTTTAACTATTTTTTATTTGTTGTTTACAAGCTAGTTATATAATAAATTGAAATATGCATTAAACATTTATTTGAGTTAAAACAAACAAACAATTATTTAATTTATTACAGTTTACGACTTTCCCACCGTTTTTCTATTTTTTGAAATTTAACATTTCTAATATCATTGAATGTTATTTTCATAATGTTATAAATCCTTCGAAAGAGGATGTTTTTTATTCTCTCGAAACCTATAATTTTTTTTAGACAGAGTTAATTTATATTAATTTTCTGCCATTAAAGTGGAATTTCGAGTTGAGAATGTCAAGTTCTTTTCGACATTTTTTCATTTTACTTTTAATCAAGATTCAGTGGTCTCAAAAACTTTCCTCGGTATTATGCTGCGTGTCAAGGGTCTCATAGGAAAATGAAGCACTCGTGATTGAACTTCAAATATTAACCTTGTTCTTGCGGTCTAATTGAGTTCGATGAAAAGCGATTAAACCAACTTTTGCACGAAAATTCACATCAAACGACAAGAGAAACGGCTGACAAAATGGATTACTCCCATACTACTAGAAAGCATCTTCACTCGGTGGGAAAAGATCAGGAGTGTGGAAAATAGGTTAGATGCAAGCAGTAAATGACAACAGCAGAAATTAACGAGCCACAATCTCCGCTGGCTTGCATGCTCGCCACAATTCAATTCATGGGTTCAAGTAACATTTTTTCTCTTACATATACTATTAGGTTGGGGAAAAAGAAATTCATTGTTTTTTCGGTAGATGGCTGCTGTGTAGATATCTCATGAAGTATCGATCAAACAACTTCAAATTTATGCTCGTTGTCAAGGTGACATTTCACACTAAAAAAATTATTTTGCTTTTTTTTTGTTTGGTTCATTCAATTGTGAGTTATAGGGTGTTAAAAATGGAAGTCAGCAAAGAGAAAATTTGGTTCTTTTACAGTTTTTCTTTTATAAAGTCGAAAATGCAAGCCAGGTGGCTGAAATTGCGAATAGTGTTTATGATTCCGATACTGTAACAGCTAATTGCGTGCAATTTTGGCTCCATCGATTCCATTCAGGTATTTTTGATGTTAAAGATGCACCTCGCACATGCAGGCCCGTCGTCGAAAATGTCAATTAAGTCACAGAAATAATCGAAGTTGACCGGCATGTTAGTAGTCGTAGCATCTCCCAGAGGCTAAAGACCGACCATAAAACATTTTAAGCCATTTGCGCAAAGTTGAATTCAACAAGAAGCTCCATGTTTGGGTGCCACACCAATAAAACATGATGGATCGAATTTCCCCCTGTGAAGCCTTGGCCGAACGGAATGAAATCAACCCATTTCTTAAACGGTTAGTGACTGAGGATGATAAAAGGGTCACATACGACAATATTGTGTGAAAACGATCATGGTCAAAGTGTGGTGAAGAACGGTGGCCAAACCAGGACTAACGGCCAGGAAGGTTCTACTGTGTATTTGGTGGGAATGGAAAAGAATCATTTATTACGAGATGCTTCCGCATGGCCAAACACTAAATTTAGATCTGTACTGTCAACAACTGGACCGTTCGAAGCCAGTGATTGACCAGAAAGGGCCAGAATTGGCCAACAGAAGAGGTGTTGTGTTCCATCAGGACAACAACAGTCCACACACTTCTGAGGTGACTCGCCAGAACCTCTGGGAGCTTGATTGGGAAGTTTTATTGCATCCACCATATGGTCCGGACCTAGCACCAAGCGATTACCACCTTTTTCTCACATTTCAAAACCTTCTGAGTGATAATAAGTTGTGATGAAGAGAAGATTGTGAAAATCCATTACTAGATGTTTTCGCCAATACGGACCAAGACTTCGAATAAAGAGGCATTACGAAGCTACCTTTAAAATGGCAACAAATTATACAAAAAAGGGTACATATTAGACCCATATCGACCAATCGGAAGCATGTTAAATAAAGTCTAGATTTCCATGCAAAAATAATGGATTTCTTTTTTCCCAATCTATTATTGATGGAGTTTTGTTCACACAATAATGATGCAGAATTGAGAGTTTGGTTATATGAGATTTTTGAGTTGAAACTGGGTGAATTCTACCAATGAGGTGTTGAAAATCTTATTGAAGGTTAGACAGAAGTCGTAAACAACAAGGAAGAACACATTACTGATTATATATAATTAGTTGTTAATTTTTATTTAAAAAATTAAAAATTAAGCAACAAATGAATTATTTAAACATATAAATTCTTATTTTCAAAATGATAAATAAAACTAATAGCAATAACGTTACGTTTAATTTCATGTCTTTGAATAAATCTAATTTTTTTTCAGTTGCGTTTTAAGATGCAATATTCTTAAAAACAATGAATTGCTTATTATTAATTGAGTTCCAATTTAGGAATTTTTGAAAACTCTAATACTAATTTAACTGCCGTTCGTGTATATATCACAGAAGAGTAATTAGAATTATCATTGCACAAAAAGACTTCAGTTAGTATTATTAATCGTATGGTTCAATGTACTGCAGCACTAAGGGAAAGATTATTTCTGTAGGAACATAACTAATTTGTACCCATGAAATTTTTCTGAAACAAAAATATCCGTATATTTACCTACATTCAATGAAAAATAACGAAAAGATTAAAAGTTAAAATTATGTAAAGTTTGTATTGAGTAAAATGATTACAAAATGAAAAGAAAAACATTTTTCTTACTAAAAAATCAATTAAACTTTCTTCTCCGTTTTCTTTTTTCCCCTTCCTACATCAAGCGATAACATAGAATATAGCATTCTAATTTTCTTATTGTTTCAGAGCTCGTTTCGTTCACATTCGGATCGTTTCTTCAATAGTTTACATGATTTTTCATTTTTTTTTCAATTTAAACACATGCTTTATAAGCTCGCTCTAATCTATGATGATAAAATATTCATCACTATGAAGCTGCGACTCCGCTTGAAAACACTCCGTAATATTGACTGCAACCAATGAGTCAAAACATTCCCAAGTTTTGCAAGAGACAGTATCTTCTTTTTAAAAAGTCTCAAAATCATCAATATAACGAGACAAAACATAGTTTAACTCAGTTTCATATTATTTTCATTTTCACTCATTTCATTTCATTTGATATTGCCAATAGCATTTCGGACATCGTAAATTTATAAAATATAATCAAAGAAGCAGTGTATTCATCTAAGAAATCGTGCGGCTACGGTGTGTGCGTGTTGATCCTAGTTTACACACATAATTTGCTGCAGTTACTCCCATAACTTAAAATTAATAATCAACAAAAACATTATAAGTTGAGATTTATTGAAATTTTAAACAAGAACTTCTTACATGCATTTATTAAAAACTACAAAAACAGTATATTTATCAAATTAAAAACTAAATAATAAATATCTAAAATATTTTTAAACTGCAATTTGAAGCATATATTTTTGGTATGTAAAATACTTTATACATATTGTATATTTCTGAAAAATGTGGAACAGTTTTAAAATTGCTTTTACTAAAATAAATTATTGAAATAATCCTCAAAATCGTAATTGGCAGGTGACATTTCTTCATTGTTATTCTACATTAAACATTTTTTTCTGTGATAATACTTTAAATAGAAATAATATATAAATAAAAAAACACACAAAAATAGGGTGCCTATAATTGTATTTTTTTCTATCATGAAAGACTTCTATCATATCAATATATCTCTGCAAATAAAAGCTGAAATACATATTAAATGTATTTTACTTTCTTGCAATATTTGCCAAAAGGTCTAGAAATTAAACTTCGAGGAGTTTTGTCTTCTGCAATATTCTTCCTTCTAATGGCTCTCAATTTTTAAAAAAATTATACAGTTCAAAGGACAGTTAGTAATACTTTTAAAGTACATTTTATCCTAAATCTGTTTCCTTTCATTTTATGCCCTCAACAGTAAAAACAATAACATATTTCTTCTCTTACCTCTTACATTATTATTAATAACTTTAGCTTCCACTGAAACATTATCAAGAGAGAGAAGTTGAGTAAACATATCTCGGAACACGAGAAAAGGAAGATTCCAACTATCTCGAGTGCTATGAAATTATAATAATCAAGAATAAGAAACGACAGGATTCTTTAGAAACACCCTTGTTTTATTACGTACTTTCCTAAGATTAATGCACCAAATTGTTTCTAGTCCAGATTTTTTACCTTCTGTTATTAGTGAATAAATATTTCTTTTGCGCGTGGGACTGAATGTAATAAGAACTTAATGACATGCGATTCAAAAATATTTTTTAATACATTACTCTTTATTTTTTATACTCACGTTACCAATATATGTGTTTTTAAGTTTTTAATCCTTTATTTAAATAGTTATCAGTGTAAATTTCATCTTCATTTGAGTCAGATAAGGAGGAAAAGTTGTAATTAAGAAGTACTTTTTAATATAAACGTAATTTATGAGCTAAATACTTTTGATGCCATTAAAATGTTTCGTGAAATTTGCATAACACATGCGCATTATAGTATACATATAAGCCATTCTCAAACATAGCAAAATTTTCTGCACTCAGGCAATGATATATGTATACAGTTTCATTTTATAACCGTAGAATTTTGAAGAATAAAGAAAAGAAGCAAATTAAATTGCATTCGTCTTACTTTGTAAAGTGACGAAAGATTGAATTAATGTTGTGATAAAAATTTCTTCATAACATTTTTTTTTAAATTAGACTCTCACCAGAATTCTAAATTATTTTTCAAAGACTATAAAATAGCTTCTTTATAAACTTCTGTTTAATTTAGTCTTGTATCAATTATTTTATATTTTTTTTGGCTATAAAAAAGGGACCAAGCTATTTTGGGATAATTCGGAACCGTTATTTTGCAAAAACATATTGATGAACAATCTTTTTCTGAGATATTTAGTGTCAGTAGAATCATGATTCACATTTACAACAGTGTTTCTCAAACTGTGGGGCGTGCCCCCTGGGGGGCGCGATAAACGTACAAAGGGGGGGCGAGCATATCGATAATAAAAGATTAAAAAAAATTTATTTACTGGAATGAAGTAAAACAAAATACTTTCTGGCATAATAAAAAATACACATTTACACTGATATAAATTATATGTCTGCGATATCTAAACGCTTCTACTTCAGAGCTTCATTTTAGCTATCTTTGATACTGTAACCAAATAAAAAATCTTTTATTTGATTTGCTGTAATCCCATGACGAAGGATTTTTTTATTACGGTTTCTTTTCAAACCAAAATGAGAAAAAACTAAACCATGACCCATAATCAAAAAAAATTTTTAGGAAGATAAAAAATTCATCACTTTTATATTGTTGCCATCAGCTGTAGGCAGCAGAATGTATTTGCTGCGGTTTGACCTTTGAACTTACTTGTACGGTTACTTACGCCCCTGCTCTTATGTATTTGCTTTTTCATTTAGGGAAGTTATAAATAAACTATTTCTGCTGCGAATTTTTCCTTGTAAAATATTTTTATAATTTTTGGAAAAGCACAGAGAGCACTTTGAAGGATTACTTGGCCAAGATTTATTTCTATGAGTTATTCCCAAACATATAAAGCATAATGAAAAACGTTTTGCATAATTTTTTTTTGAACATCCATATTGTAATAAATACACTTTTAATCCAGAGCTGTCACGCCGAGCACAGAGTGCACGAAATCGGTAATTCTGGCAAAACTGTTAAATTGTTACCAATGGCTCTGACACTCTATCCTTCTGCTTGACAGTCTTAACGTGTGAACTAAAATATATTTGTCACATATCTCCCTCTTTTTTGGGAGTGACAAACGTTTTTTTACAATATTAAGGTACTTGTTTTGACTGAGTTCCCGGTGTGATAACTTTTTTTCCGAAATATTTTCTGTGTCCTTGAAAGTAGGTGAGTATATTTTCTCTTAATTAAATTATTCACTGGAATTACGATTTTTATTGCGTACTATAAAAATAATTATAAAAAAAGGATTGGGGTGACTCAATAACCCCACTCGACCATTAGTATCGAGTGCGTTCCTGCTCCAGGGTTAAAACATGCTGATGTCTTTTCACTTTAAATATTAAAAATAATACAATTATTTTTCATCGAAATTTTATATTATTGTTCATTATTCAACATCAATTCTAAATGCTAATTCTGTGAGGCTTAAAATTACAGTTCGCTTAAAACTAATTATAATTTGAGCAATGATTTAAAAAGTCATTTTACATTTTTGTAAACATTGTCGAGCATTTGGCTTTGCACCTCTTAAAATTCAGCGATTATATCAATAATGTTTTATTTTCTTATAAATGAGCTCGTGCAAATAGCGGGTACTTCAGCCGGTATACTTTTAATGTATCAGTGCTGCACAGAGTATTTTATAACTAATTAATTAATGCTAAATTAAGAACAAGTTTAATAAGTATTAGTGACCTCCATGGGCTTGTCTTGTAGAGCAAAGTTTTTCAAAAGAATGCTTATGATTAGAAATTGACCCTCTGAGTTCTTTTTCAATATTTAGCTGATATCTATATTTTGTCTTCTTAGCATCCACCACATTTTGCAATATGTTCCAATTTAAAAATTAGAGAAAGGAAAAATAACATAATAATTATCCTATTACTTATTTTTTTTTTTTGCTTAAAAGTAACATATACAAAATTTAATACTTATGTCATGAATTTGTACGGTTTATAATAAAGATTGGTGCCTTAGCGTCAAAGTGCATTATTATTGCATTCAGTACATTATTAATGTTTAAGGGGGGAGCTATAAAAATTGTGATTTAAAAGGGGGGCACCAGTATTGAGAAAGTTTGAGTAGCACTGCATTTACAATCATCTTTTAATATAATTACCAGAAAAAAGTATTTAAGTGCAATTTTTTCGCAAAAAAATGAATAAATATTCCCATTTTCAAAACCTTTTCTTTTCTAAAAAGTACTTCTAAGATAATATTTGGCATATTTATAGCTAAACATATAATTTAAAAATGGATTTATTCAGATATTAATACATCAGAGTAGACAAGTTTTAGCAAAAGAGACACTAGTTATTATTTCAATAGATCGAAAATCTGAAAGGAAATCCAAGCTACATATATATATATATATATAATATATTATTATTATGGACGAAGTTAGATGATTTGAAAATATTTCATCCTTTTTTTTCGACAAAAAATTGCATTTAAATAATTTTTTTCTTCCAATAATAATTATAAAACAATTTTATTTGTATATTTTAATTCGAATGACACTAAATATCAAAAATTTATTTATTCATTAGCTTTTTCAAAATCCCGATTACTTACATAGTTATTCACCATGAAAAATAAAGTATGTATTCTAAAAATAATAAAAATATGAACTTTATTATTCTTACACAATAAAGTTTCTTTTGATTATATAATCATTTCAAGCTCAATGGAGCCAATATTATTTCCAAATACAAAGTTTTTCAGCAAAACTTTGACTTAAAATAAGCATTAACTTTTAATTTTCCAAGAGATTTTTCTAATTCCATATATGAAACAGTTTATACACTATCGTATAATATGTAATGAAACAAAAACAACTTTAAATCGATTTTCAAAAACCGTAAGTGGTTCTGTAAGAGGATTATTAAAATAAAGAAGGTAAGAGTCAACACACAAAATTGGATAAAATTTCCGCAGCATAAACTGTAAATAAAATCCTCATATCTCTTTCAAAGCTTGTTCTCATAACATGATTTATATATATATATATATATATATATATATATATATATATATATATATATATATATATATATATATATATATATATGTGTGTGTGTGTTTCCCTTTAAAGATATTTCAGAATCCTTTAATACCCCTACATTTTTCGATATTTTCTTGCCTTTAAAAGTATCGAAAAATAACATAGGGGTCAGAGAAAAACTTATCATTTTAACGATTGTAATGTAATTGTTTTGCGTAGAAAAAATTTATATTTAATTTTCTTTTGTATGTGGGAATCATTTCCTTATGCTCGGAATATTATGAATAATATTATACCCAATGGCTGAAATTAAAATCTTATTCAAACGCGCGCCAAAATATTATTTTAATCGCATTTTCATGAACAAAATTTTATGTAATATATATATATTATTTATATATATATATTTATATATATATATATATTATTTATATATATATATATATTATTTATATATATATATATATTATTTATATATATATATATATATATATTATTTATATATATATATCTCATTTTGTGTCTCTTCACTAAGTAAACAAACCCCATTTTATGCTGAAATTAATACTTAAAATTTTGTTTAAAACCCATCATTATGGAGCGTATAATATTTTGCTTAAAAATAATGCAAATTATTTGTGATGTGTTAATCATTTCATAAAAAAGAGTAAAAATCGAAAGAAAGCTTATATTCAAAGAATACTAATAAGATGATAAATTAAATCAAGCTTTTTCTACATTTACATACATATGATACATTTCCTTTTTTAATTCTAAATAATAATCACCATAATCTCTGGCGTATAACACGCATCTAAACATCCAGAGTGAAATTTTTAATATTTAGGTTATAATTCACTGTATAACTCGAACCCCCTTTTTTTACGAAGAAACCTGAAATGTAGGTGCGAATTGCTCTTCTGTTTTGAAGTCATTTATTGGAGGTATTATTTCAAACTTTAGGGGAAAAAAACTTCTAGAAATATAAACTTTTAAATTCGAAAGGAATGTCATTTTTTAATAAGCAGTATTTATTCATTTGTAGAAGTCTAACTTTCTTCTATGATCATTTTATTTAAAGTTCTTAGTTTTTTACTCGGCGTATAACGCGCCCCTGTAAATTTCTATCTTAATTTTTATGTTAAAACTGCGTGTTATACGCCGGATCTTTTTATGAATCTTTTGCCAACATTTTGAAAAAAAACCAAAGGATATGATTCATTGAAAAAGTTACAAGCATACTATGTGTCTTATAATAGAATCACTATATAATGCTTGTTTACGAAAAGGGGTCATAAGTCTTAAGACTATTTTATGTCATTCATAAAAAAGCCCTAGAAAACAAAAAAAATACATGTTTTAAGCGAATTATTTAATAAATGTTTTATATATATAAAATATTTTGCGAGTACTATTGGGGGGTGACTGAAAATTTTACAATATTAGCAAACATTGCAATAGCATGAAATTGTCACCGTGAGTATTTTGTGATGTTGATTAGCATTTAAAAGCAGCAGTGCACCATGTAAGCCATTCCAAGTCGTTTTTTTGAATAAGTAGCTTTTTTTAGTAGAAGAAGACTTCAAGCATTATTCAAGTTCGTTACAAGGGATAATATCTATCTATAAAGAATGCGTATCGTTTCTTCAGAGAAATTGACATGAACCAGACCAAGCAGTAGTGATATGGATCTATATGAATGGATAAAACTCGGAATGAATTGATCTATGGAACCAATCTCGTGGCACCACTACACTTGATGACAAGCATAATGCTCATAGCGGTGATAGATCAATCTGGCTTATTTTGCATAGCAATCAGTATTTCCACTTACCATTCGACGTCTTTTGCAGAAGAGTAAACTGTCTGCAAAACATCTCCATTGCTCTGATTGCTTTTGTCTTAAATCATTGGCATTGCATATATAATGAATAGTGAACATGGATAGGCGAAAAGCAAGACAATGTACTTATATACAAATTAAGCTAGTGCCAACAGCATCTAGATGGTTGAAACAAATAATTTTTCTTGGAAAGAGGTTACCTTATGCATCGCAATACTGGTTCTGCATACGGTATTACGTTTTGGGGGTTGTATTGGGTATTATTCTCGCATCCCCTTGTATGCATTGCCAAGCAATTATTAGCCAAGACTGTATTTCTGAAGTCTTTTAGAGCCTTTTTCCCCTTGCATTGACAGCGTACCTATGGTAATATTCTAACAGAACAACTCAAATCACAATTGGAATCCATCATTCAGAATATCTTTTTCTCTTACTAGATAGCTTTGCGTCTTTTATTTATGTGTTCTTCCTATCTATCGCATATTGAAAACCTCACCCAGAGGATTTGAGAACAACTAGTCCGAAATACACTACCCATCGGTACAAGGGATCAAATTTGCAAGATATCCAATTTTCTTTCATTCAATGCCCAGGCGTATAGCTGAGGTGATTATTGCCATCCGTGTTGACACTGCACAATACTGATTTCATCGTTTTTTTCGACTCACTGAAGTCTATATTTTTAATAATTTTACCTTTGTACTGTGTGTTATCTCTCTAGTAAATTTCAATTTTATATTTCTTGACTGCGTTTGTGGTGCGTTTTGGAGGTCCATCAGCGTAACATAACATTTGAGATTCAGAATGTTGTAAAAATGCAAAATTCAAGCAAATATACAAAACAAAACGTGTAATATGAACATTTATAAGAAAAAAAAACTGATAAGGTTTAATTGAGGGTTTTGAGGATAACTAATTTCATTGTACAGCTACACTAAGGTTATTGGAAAAAACCTTGCAAATTTGATTCTAAGTAAAACATTGCGAACCATTATTGTATACTTTAAAATAAAAAATAATGTTAAAACAATTGGAATCAAAGTTCATTGTATTTTAATAAAGATTTTAGTCTTATGATTTTGCATATTATTTTACGTAGCATTATAGAAATCACAAGTTCAATCACAGATAATATTTACATCCACACATCTAACAAGCATACTAAGTAAAATATTTCTTGGTTACAATATCACAAATATTGATAAATCGTGTAATTTTAAGTTATTCATTTATTAAATTTTGTTTTAAAATCTACATATTTTTAAATGCATCATAATTAATAAAGGAAAAAATATATTTTATTTAAAAATATATGCTTTTTTTAAAAATAAAGCTCGTAAATTAATAAAATAATTAATTACGTTATACATATTTGAATAGAGTTGGTACAATTTAGTTTCATACACGCTAAACCAAAAAATATTTTACTGAATTCAAATTTCTTAATTTGGGGCTTAGTTGTTTGCTCGAAATTTCACTGTACAAGCATCCCTGCCATGTAATGGGAGAAATTAATGAGACAGAAAGATTACATTTACATTAGCCCCAATTGCTCTACATAATGAATTTTGAATGAATTGAGTTTGGAACACACGATTCAATGATCATCAAAGGCAACGCATTCAATCACGCTAATTTATACGTTCATAAATAAACAAAACATACAAAATATGGAAATTTTATGCCGTATTTGTCCCAAGGTTATTGTCTTAATAAGATTATTGCAATTTCTAGCTTGTGTATCAGCGATAATTGATCTGAAGTTCTACTGTGATCTGTACGGTTGAGGTTGCGCAGATCTGACAACTTAATTGCTTCTCTATTGATTTTGAAGGATTGATTGATGGCAGCAAATCACTTTTACTTTTTATCTGGTGATGAATAAATATAACCGGGTCATAAAAGGAGACCTATCGATTTTTTTAATCCTAACTACTACATATTATTTGTTGTTGAATGACGTTGAAGCACATTGAAAGGTGAGCCTTTTTCAAAAGATTAGTTAATCAATGACTCAGTTGAAAACTCTAATATACCTGAAGACAAACACTTCTGAGATTCAGATTTTACTTAAATTTAAATTTCTTAATTAGTTCATTCCACCATTAACTTGTATGTGCTTTGTATTGGCATTGATTAACTCTTCATAAAAATAAGTATTTGCAAATATCTTGACCGAAACTTTTAGGTCATCTGAGTTTTAAATTCTTTAAAATATGGTGAGATAAATGCAGTTTCTGTGGTTTCTTGCAAGAGCTGTATGTAAGATACGGAACAAGTTAGAAATACTTCTTTATCGTTGAGATAAACGCTTTAACCCACAAGACATAGAGTTTTTACAAATGTTTTACAATAAGAAAAAAAGGAATAGAATGGGTATAAATTTCTCAAACAAATAAATTCAGTCTTGCCTTAACTTTTGGTGAAATTATAAACAGAAGTATTTGAACTAGTATTGTTACCAAAATTCTAATGAAACCATATAAAATTAAAAGAGAGTTTTTTAAATTATTTTATAATTATTATAAATTTTCACTTTAAACTAATAAACTTTGAAGAAACTTAATAAATGCGACCACTGATTATCCTTTTTTTATAAGTTACAAAAACTTAAGTTCAAAAAACATTAGAATTTTGCTTTTTTTGAATCTTTCTTGCTTTCTTTAAACGACTTAATTGATAAATGATAATTCCTATTTTCTCCATCAACATTTAGGAAACAGACGAGCGGATTCGGTCACTATAAAAAAAATTAAGTTATCACCTTTCCTAAAAACTAGATATTTTATAAAACTGAATAGAAAGTTCAAGATGTGAAAGTTTTTTGGCTTTCTGTAAGCTGGTTTTGGTGATTTAAGACGCACTGGTTAGAAAAAATGACATTATAACACTTATAAACACTTAAAACAACACACCAATTTAACAAAAAATTACAGTTATTTCTATATATTGATTAAAAATCGTTATAGTACATAAATTAGTCAAGTCAATATTTATATAAGAAGAAGAAAAATAAAATAAAAATGGAATTTGAAAGATATTTCTCTGACTTAAAATGTTTTGACTCAAAAATCCTTTAGAACAAAATTGCATAGTTTCCAAATTGTGTACCTAAAGGATTATAGTACATTATATATATCTGTGATAAATTCTTTCAGTTCACATTCAACCTGAGATGCTCAAAAGCAATTTATATATAACTGGGCTCATTCTTCAGCGATAAACGATATTTTAGCCCTTTTAAATCCTTCACTCGTAGTTTGGTTTTGCCTTGAATCTTTGATTAAACGTTTCTAGCCTTACCACCTTAAAGAAATATCTAATGGAACATTCTTTAAATGCTGAAGCAAAAGGAAAAGTAAATATTTTTGTATGTTGGTATATAGAACAAACACAATTCAGTGTCATGAATATTATTTTCAACATGTGAAATCATTTTAAGGGGACATGGTACGATTTACGCAAAATGTTTTTTAATGTAAAGATATACAAAATTTTTTGCTTACCTCCAATGTGTGTATACTATGTAAAACAGATTTTGCGTTCAAAATTTCATAAAAAGCTTTTGCGTTCAAAATTTCATTAGATTTTTTAAGGAAAAAACTAAAATTTGGGAAGAAATTTTAAACTGCTACTCCTCCTGAAGATTTACGTTGTGACGGGGTTTTATCGTGCCTTTCACTAAAATCTTCTTGAGAAATTTTTGGGGCCAGAATGGCATTTCATTTCAACCAACTCAAGAAGAAAATGCGATATGCAGATTAGGAATAATTATATATATTGGAGCTTTAGCATTCGCGAGGGAAGCTTAGGGGAGTCGAGTCTTAGAAGTCTGAGGAGGTCTTAGAAAGCCTTAGGAAGTAGGTATTATAAGAACCATATAGAAGTGGTTTCGAAGCCAGAAAGTTACCTAGTAGTCAAATCAAGTTAGATTACAGTATTATATAGAATATTGGTAGCTGTTCGCCGTGGAATATCGGTAAGCGATATAATATTAAACTTTAATGATAGAGTGGACTCTAGTTAGTTAAGGAATCAGCTATAGATATAGATTCGGTGGTTAATTCATCATAAAGATAGTGAGTAGGGTTTAATGCGCAATTTGCTAAGAATTGTGTAGCATTGCTTAATATAAATTGAGATATAATACATTTAATTTATTATGGAAGGTTTGAGTAGTCAACCTTAGATCACGTGGATGAGGAAGAGATGATACGTCCAGTCCGGGGGGTATCACAACGTACACGTATGAAATATACGTCAAACTATAAGTACGTCAAACGTACGTCAAGTACGTCAAACTATAAGTAATAAAAGTTTGTATGGGTTTTGCGACAACATGATTGATATCCGTATAATACTTCTTTTTCTGAATGCATAATGTAAATTCCCTAAAAAAGTATTCATTGCTTTTAAAAAAATAAGTATTGCTTCGATTCAAAAATGCATACCAACTTTTGTTATGTGTACTATTAGCAATAGGTAAAAAAATTTAAAGCATTAGGCAAAATAGGAAAAAAAACCTTAGCATTTTAAATTAAGACAAACCAGTTATTTTACCTTTCTGAGTCAGTTTAAAGTTTTAATTTGGGTCATAGGATGTGAATAAAAACGAAAGTAAAAGCTCTCATAATTCTGCGTTTTTTTAAGTTTAGAGCTTTCAAGTTTTGTGAGGTTATAGAAAAGTATATAAAGAATAATTTAATCTAAGAAAATAAAATTCGATTTTTTGACCGATTTTTGCCAATTGAATCGTATTGTGCCCCCTTAAATTTTTTCACGGATTATTGAAACTAAAGATAGACTACATTGCAGGGCTTGTATAAGTAAACATAAGAATTACTGATTTAATATGTAGGTACATTAATTAGTAAAATTTGATTGGATAAATATATTCAAAATTAGGTCATAGAAGGACTATGAATAAAATCTGCATTATGTTAGAATTTAAAAATTTTTAAATTGGATTCTGCCATCAATTTTGGGAATCGATTTCAAATCACTAAAGGTTAACATATTTACTTTTAAAATCTTTTTAATTTCGCTAAATTTAACCTCTATACCAGACTATTACTACTGAACCTATTGAACCACTCAAACCTCTATATTGCGACTTTTCTATGCAGCGAACTTTTTCCTGGAACCAATCATATTTCATGATTTTCTTCGTAAAATAATCTAATAGCGAAGTGCATTTTCTATGAAACGATTTCATTTAATTTTTTCTCAGTATTTTTAAAGGTAATTTCCGAAATTTCAAATTACTCTCTTTTAAAACACTTTATGATGGTCATAAATCTTGAAATGGTTCTCTCTATGTGCCTAACTGACCCAGAGTGATAGAATTCAGGGCGTTTCATCCAAGAAATGCCACCTTTAACTTTTGTACAGTTCCCTAAAACATCTTCGATATCTCCTTTCACCCTCAGTGGAGTTGTCTTATGTCCTTGAAATAGTCTTCGTTCATTTGTAGTGTTAATCAGTTGTACTGGTAACTTCATTTCTTGTTTGAGCATAAAAAATAATTACTTCTTCAGAAAGGGAATAAAGGCGTCAGAAAAAAAAAAAGGATATTGCCTTAAAATTTGATATTCCTTCGAACAACTTATCAACTAGTATAAAAAAATCGAGATAAGTTATAAAATTATGATTCATCGAAATCTTGTACAAAATGTTTAAGAACATGTCTCTATGAAGATATCTACGAGGCACTTTTTAAAGTGAATACACACAATGCGAAATAAAAATGTTCTGATCTCTATACCTTTCGTAAAAGGAAAAGCTTTCAATTTGTGAAGGCATTGGGATACGACCAGTTTCGAGGTGCATTGATGACTAGAAAAATTAAAAACAGACACGGGAAAATACGCCTGATATTTTTGGTGCATTCGAAAAATGTGAGGCGCATTATGAAACAAAGCATTTATTCGAACAAAAAAAAAAAATTTAATAGATTTTATGAGTAATTAAATTTAAGGACGCATGTATGAAATTTTAGTTATAAACTAATGTATGGAAGTTTAAAATTACTTGTATGCTTTAAATTAGAAAACTTCCTTAAAATTAATTAAATTTAATATAAAAAAATTTTCTTCATGTTGAAAATACAGTATATACCTAGACATTTTTTTCTTGTTTTCCTTGGAATTTTTCTTTCTATGTTTTTTTTTTGGTAAGATAAAAACGAATAAATATTAATTTAGAAAAAGGTGTGAATAATTACTTATTTTAATAATTAGTGTTTATAAATTTAAAATATCTTTTTATATGGTTTAAAATTATATTGAAATATAAACCTCTATATAACGAATTTTCCATGTAACGAACTTGTTTTCGGTATTTAGCGACTTCGTTAAATAGAGGTCCGATTATATTTCATTTAATGATTTTTAAGAAAATTTATCTTTTAATTTAATTTTTTTTTAAAAAAATGTTTTCCTTCTGTTCTTATAATTTTCTTTTTCTACAATTTTAATGTACGTAAATTCTTCAAATAATCGACATAAAAATAGTTATGAGAAAAAAAGAATTAGATACTTTTTTTTTTTTTATTTTAACACTCTGAACCATTAACTCTCAGCTTGAAAAGTAAAACAAATGTAACTCACCGCTTCTTATTATATATAATTTCTAGAAATATAAAATTGTTACAGAAGCATTAATCCCTTAAAAATGCGTAGATGTGTTAATGTACAAGCTGTACTTTAAAGAACGTTTCATAAATCAAATCAAAGTCAGTAACTGATATAAAAAATTTACTTATATCTCAGGTGAAATGAATTCATATATTTGCCTCTTCCCATCTTGTTGGTGAATTTACAGATGATAACAAAGAGAGTTTGAAAAAGCAATTCATTTTTTAACATATTTCTTTCAAAGAAGAAGAAATGATAGTACAAATAATTCATATCAAATGAAGAAATAAAATAAGGAGTGAATTCCTCTATTCACTGTAATACTAGGCATAGAACATTTTTTTTGTTTCTAGTTTTTATTAGTAATCATCCACACTGTGCGTAATGGTTACAACATTCAGTTGGGGAATAATTTAATATAACTAAGATTTCTGAAAAATTAAATTTCTTGATTTTATATTTGAAGAAGCACTCTAAGAGAGAGCTACTTGGGTAAGATTCTTATACCTGAACTAATAAAAGTGCTACAAAGATTTAAATATCGACATTCTGCTATGTTTTAAGGCATATCCAAACTTTTTAAAAAAAGTATTCCTTTTGATGATACGTTCATTTTTCTTCTGAATAGCTCTGAAAGCAAAGACATTTTCTGCACTTGAAAAAACTTTCATTGAGGAAAATAACACAGAAAGAAAAAATACTTAAAAGGAACTCAAATCCAAAGATTTAGTAATCATAGTTTTAGAGAATATAGAAATGCAAATTCAATGTAATATACGATACAAAATACAACACAGGGAGCCAACGTTATAGTAAAAAAGTTTTGAAGAGACTGTACGTCTGTGTGTGATTGTGCGCTTGTTTTTAAAATGTTCAATTACCTATTACATAGATCATTCGAAATACAAAATGTAGCTCAAAACAGGAACGTTACATTTTTAAAAGTTTTGGTACGATTTTTACCCATATGGACTAAAACCAACACGAACTATAGTAAAAACACATTATAAACTGCATTAAAAAGTAATAAGGAATATTCTATAAGAATAATATAATGTTAAAAAACAATACATTCATAAAAATAATACAGTTATAAAATTAAAAAAGGAGCAGAAGACACAAGAGGATAATTACAGACGAAGGTAACTTAACTAAAACTAATGGAATTAACTTAATTAAAACTAATGCAATAGTAAATAATTTTGTAAAGATTTTATAATATCAAGCATATTAAATATTTAATGTTTTGTCTTATTAAAAAGAATGCCATTGGCACTGATTATGCTTTAAGATCTAATTATTTTCCGGATAGTCAAGCTATACATATTATCCAAGATGTTAATAAATTCTTATTTCTTTATTAAAAAAAATTTATAAAATAATTTTTTTCTAAAAAAAATCAAAAATTTATTTCATTTCAAACTGAACTTTTAGCTTTGTTTTTACGAATGAATCTCATAACAATAATAATGTTGAATATATTTTTTACTCATTATTTAACTCTCTTTCAGGTTAAAAACTTATTATTAAGAATTTTGAATTTTATTATTATAAATATAACAAAATATGGAACGCTAACTTTTACGAATAATTCAACCGTTTTCTTTGAAAGTGGTGTAAGTTATTTTTATATTATATGGAGATGTTTACCACTTTCAAAGAAATTATGCTTAAAATTTCATTAACTGCTTAAATTTATATTGACAAAATGATGAAATTTTTGAAAGATTTTACGGGGAACTGTTCATAGATAAAAAGCACATAGAAGATTACATTCAATATTATAATTAGCAAACTTTTTATCAAAAATGTACTTACACCATTTTCAAAGAAAACGGCTCAATTTACTCTTACGCATTGTGTAGAATATTAAATATTTAGTATACACTGCTGGACAATTGCTAAGGACGGATAACACTATCATCCATAGCAACCACTAAATGAAAGGAAGTAAAATGTGGAAAATTAGAATAAGTGCGGGATATTATTAAGAAGAAGTATGAGTATGCAATTTTTTTCCCACGTCTGTTCATCACGTGATAGCGTTCATAAGAGCTTTAAAGGTTTTGACGCGTGTGGACAGTTGTTGTTTCAAGTCAAAGTTTTACACGAAAGATTTAACAGACGAACTTAAAATTTTTGGCATGTCTTCAAGACATCACATAGGTGATTTTATGCGTGGCCGAATTATTGGAAAGATCGAAGAAGGGCGAAAAATAACAGATGTTGCCAGGGAGTTCGACATCGCTCACAGCGTTGTTTCCCGGCCGTGGAAGTCATTTAAAACTACTAGAATGTGTAGTAGACGGCACGGGGAGGTCGAAATGTTAGAATGCACGACGCCTGCAGAAGACAGATATATCGTCCTATCAGCAAAAAGGAACAGGCGCACACCAGCTCAGCAGGTGGCAAATCAGTTTCTTGCTGCCTCAGGAAAGCAGATCTCCCAAAAAACTGTTGCCAGACGTTTGAGGGGAGGAGGACCATACGCACGCATACCTGTTGTGTGTGTCCCATTGACCAGACAGCACCGTACTGCCCGTTTGAAATGGTGTCGTGAGCATCACAATTGGACTGAACAGGACGTGGCATGCGTACTATTCTCAGATGAGAGTAGGTTCAGTCAGTCATTAGATTGTAGACGCCAACTAATCTGGCGTGAGAGTGGTACTGCTTATCGTCCAGAAAATATCCAGGAAAAGGACCGATATCCGACATGCAGTATCATGGTGTGGGCCGGCATCATGATCAATAGCCGCACGCGCCTACATGGGGTTGCGAATGGGACTTGACGGGAACGATACATTGATGAAGTTGCTACTTTCATGTCCGTCCTCCGTGGTGCTGTCAGTGATAAATTTGTTTTTATGGACGACAACGCAACATGTCATCGAACACTCACTGTTCAAGATTGCATGGACAGCGAGGGTATTCAACGTCTCGTATGGCCAGCGCGTTTATCCAGATTTAAAGCCATTGAAAATGTGATGGGATGCTTTAGGGACTTTTCCGCAGAGTTGCTGGTCGAAACTATCATCCGACAAACAAGAACACCCTTCATCCGACGCACTCACAGAAATGGGATAAATTCACAACAGCTGCTGGATAATGTTGTGCAAAGTATGGTCACGTGTGAATGTTGCATCATACTCCACGGTGGACATATCCAGTGTACTGATATTTACCTTTCAAATAAATGCCATGCTTTTTTAGATGCATTGTTTCATTTCTCCGTACGCAGATCAAATGAACATTTTTTTTTCTTTCAGATGTTTCACAGCTTTTGTAGTTTCCAGAACAACAAATATTCTTTATTCTAATGTCTGAACAGTGTGGCAACTATATTTTATCCTACTAGGCCTCATGTCTCGCTTAATGTTATGCTACATAGCAATTTGTGATCCGTCCTTAGCAATTGTCCAGCAGTGTAGAATGAATTTTTATTGATAAACATAACTAATACGTAGTTACAGGAAATCTGAAAATTATGAAAGAAAAAGTTCCAAGAAAATGTCTTAAGAAACATGATATACAAAAATAAATGTTTTACAGATTTATTTATTTTTGACAAGAACTCTGTTAAGTAACATATTAAAAGAGATTTTACTAAAATTATTACAAAACTAGTTATTGTATATGGTTTATCTTTAAAGTCTTTTGGAGAATATAAGCACAATATTATATACATAATAAGTTTTAAGAAAAGAAAATATAAAACTGGTTATGGTGTTATTTATAAGAATATATATAACAAATAAAATGAAAGATTCTATTATTGTATATCCTGATAAGGTGTCTGAAGTAGAGAGTAGAGTAATTATGCGGACATGTATAATTACTATCATAGCATTATGCTTGATAAGAATCTCCAACACAGCTTTTTCATAAATCTGAATTATATGATAGAGAAAACAGAAATCGCATTTTGGTTTTCTTAAAAAACTTGGACATATATTTCCTGTAAGTTAAATTTTCCTCTTCTGTTTTCTTAATTTCATAAAATTCCCATTGAATTTTGTAGTGTGTTTCTAATTATTTTATAATATACATTATTACATCTAAAAATTATTATAATCTATTTTACAAAATATTTTAAATAATGTCAGTGATAAAGCTGTTATTAAAAAGAGTAAAGTTCTAATTAATTATGTTAAAGACAAAAAAAAGTCCTTATTCTATGCGTAGTTGCGATTTTGAGGACTTATTTAACTCAACAGTAATAAAAATTATGGGCTAAAAAGTATTAGAGATTCAAACCTGCAACATTTTAATTCATAAAGGTTTTAAAGATAATTATATTACTTATAATGATAATATGTAAACAAATAAAAAATCTCTCACAATGTGTTGTTATTAATATTATTTATCTGATTTATATTTACATTTATTTATAAAAACAATATATTAATAATATTTTTCCTCTAAATCAGTAAATTGAATATTTAATATTTTTGATAAGAATACAGAATATTTAGTTGAGATTATTTTTATCCAAAGTACTTAAATATGATATAAACTTTCAATAATCGAATTAAAATGGAACAGGATACAACTTTCTATATATGGTTTCTAAATAAAATTTTTATAGTTAAGTAATATGGATCATTTTTATTTTAACATTTTTAGCATACTTCAGAGTAAAAGTTATATATATATATCAATTTCTAGTAGTACCTAATTGTTCGCAGTCTATTAATTATTTAGTTAATAACCATAATGATAAAGTTATACATTTTTTAAAAAATATATAAGATAATGGTTACCTATATATATATATATATATATATTTATATATATATATATATATATATATATATATATATATATAGGTAACCATTTTAGATATTTTTTAATTTGACCTTACGGATCTCAAATAATTTTTATACATATACAACTATTTTTTCTACTTATACAACTATTTTTTCTACTTATACAACTACACTCATGTCCATAAATTAAGAATAATTAAGAATCACAAAGAAATTGAACTCTAAAATAAAAATTTCACCTGTAGAATTATCACACACATCTTGAAGAAGAATATGCAAAATACAGGAAACCACGAGATGGCGCGGATAGTACGTCACAATGACGAGAGTGTAAGAGAGAGGTATATAGGGAATGGTGGCAAAGAAGTAAAATTGTTCACAGGCGCCTTAAAAGCCTTTCAGTGAAATAACCGCATGGTTATGGCACAAAAAAAGCATTTGGATGATTTTTTACGTGGTAGAATAATTGAACGACTGGAATGTGGACGTACCCAGCTGGAAGTATCCGAGGAACTTGGAATCGCTTAGAGTGTCATCTTCTGGCTTTGGCAATGATTTCAAGATGATGGTAATGTGAGTAGATGTTACAGCACAGGTCGTCCAAAGTTACAACGCCGAATGAGGACCGGTATATTTGGTAGTTACTGCCAAAAGAAACAGACGGAGCATTGCATCAGACCTGTCTCGTAAGTTCTCTTCAGCTACCGGTACGACAGTTTCAAGGCAGACCGTGTACAGACGCTTAGGGCACATTAGTCTATATGCTCGTAGGCCTGTCAGATGTGTTGCACTTACAGCAACTCACTGTCACCTGCGATTAACCTGGAGTAGAGAGCATGCATTGTGGACTCCACAGCAGTGGTCTTGTGTGATGTTTTCCGATGAGTCCAGATTTAGTTTGCAGTCTGATTCTCGCCGGACTTTAATATGGAGAGCGCCAGGTACCCGTTACCACCAAGAGAACAAACACCATTGAACGACACCGTTACGGTGGTGCAGGATGTCTCGTTTGGGGAGGAATTATTCTTGGTTCTAGAACTGATCTGCATGTTCAAAGTGTAACGATGACATGCGACATCTATCGGGATGTCATTCTTGAACAACATGTACGTTTATTTAGGGGCGCCATGGGTGCTGAATTTCTGTTTATGGATGACAACGCCCGTCCTGTCCAATGTTGCCGTGCAAACATTGTAGACGAATACTTTCAATCGGATGATATCACCCGTATGGATTGGCCAGCATACTCACCGGACTTGAATCCAATAGAGCATGTGTGGGATATGCTTGGCCAACGAATTGCAGTCCGTCAACCCTCTCCCACATGTCTACCGGAACTTCGGAGTTCATTGCTTGATGAGTGGTGTAATATTCCCCAAGATAAGATTGCTAATTTGATACTCAGCATGCCTAGGCGTTGTGAGGCCTGTATTGCATCGTCCAGGAGATATACTCCGTATTAACCATCATACTAACTATGTTATACTGTTTTTTTGTAAATAGGTTCTTTTTTGAAATTTGCTCCAGGGAGTAAAAATCGCAATTTTTATTAATTATGTCAAAGATATAGCATCTTTTTTGCTCTTTACCTTTTGTTTAATGAACAGACCTTACAAATAAGTCAAATTTGTTTTGCTTCTGTCTCTTTCTTTGCCTGAACTTCATTATCCTTAATTTATGGACATGAATGTATTTTAAAGATGGGTGCACCATCTTTGGTGTTCGATGGTTCACTTATATTATGCACTAATTTGTCTTTGAATTTTAATGTTATAATATCTTTCAGAATGCGATGGCGAATAGTTTAATTTTTCAAGTATAATGATTTAATTTTAATTTTTGAAATTTGAATAGTTTCCGATTAACTTACCAAGTTGCAATAGAGAGAAGGTTGACGCCATCAAACTAGTTTAACCATACTTATCGGTCCTAAGTCCGAAGTTGCACTTGGATATTTTTAAATTTTTATTTTATTTTATAATTTTTTAATTTTGTTTGAAAACGATGGAATTTTATCTTTTATATTTGCCATTGATATTTTGAAATAGGATTTAGTATTATAAGATTCATATATTTCAATTTTTTAATTGATTATTGTGATTGAGATTGTTGATGATTGATTTTATATATTTAAATATATATATGTATGTATGTATAAAAGATTTTACAAAAATTATAACTTTCCTAAATAAATGAAAATTTGTAATAAGATTAATGCTATAAACTTGTAATTAATTTATATTAATTTATATACATATATATGAACTTGAGCATGGTTACGTTATTGTTTAGAGCTATCATCTAACTTGTTTGGAAGTTATTCAAAATTTTGTAGTTTATCTATTTAAATTTTACTCTTTCTTATTTTACATAAGAGTTTATCAAAATTTTATTTATTGCTCACATATTTTCTAAGAACAACATGCGGTTGGTTTCAGTAAAAAATATTATGTGCAATTATTTCATTAACCCTCTTTTAACTGACGGTACTTATAAGTACCACTCCCTTTAAAATTACATTGAATAACCGTTTTTACGAATACTCTGACGATACTTGGCAGGAATATTCTTTTAAATCCACTCTTCCAAAATATGTTGCAGCACGGGTTCTATGATGAGTATTTAAGCGGTGAAAGCGAATAGTTTTAAGCAGAAGCTGCGTTTTCAGATGATATCGTTTTTAGTGGATAGTGAAGATAGTCATTTTTGTTCAGAAAAAATAGTTAATGTCAAAAGGTAAGACTCTTATTTTTTGGTATGTTAATGAAGACCTTAGAAAAGGATTTGACTATTTATTCTAAGCGGACAGTGTGTGTAATTAATTTTACAGTTGAGTATCTTTAATTAATTAATTAGCTCTAACTAATTAAATTTTCCAAAGTTGAGTATATTGTTTATGTTCATCCCTTAATTTTCAATGTAGTAATTCAAAAAAATATATTGCATTAAGAAATGTGCAGTAAATCATAATGCGGTAAATAAAGGATTAAACTCAATCCAACTATCTATAGAGCATCGATCGAATAATGGGAATTATGTACTTTTATCACTTTTGATTGTAAGTAATTTGAATTTTTCCTGCTAATTTTTTAACTTTTAAATAAAATTCCTACTTCTAAGTAAGAAGATTACTTTTTAATACTGTCATACTCTAGTACAAAGCAAATAAAAAAGAATATAAAATAAATTTTGACACAAAGTATGTTTGTTTAACGGGATTTAATCAATTTTCCTTACCAGGAAAAGTTATTTTATCTAGAAGAAAGATAACAGCTACTTTTTTCCTTTAGCTATTGTTGAACAGAAATTCTTCAACGTTACTTTTGATTTTCTTTCTTGAACCGATACCAATTTCTTTCCAGTTTTCTTTTTTTTTAAAACTAGATAGTTTCAGTTTCTATGTTGAAATCAAACGCGACATTCTTGAGGATTAAAGTTTTTTTTACTCCATAGTCAACTTCTAACAAAACTAAGAATTTAACAGTTTTATGTTGATTGAAAGTAGAACAAAATGTTTGATTTTTACTCATTTTACACTCCATCTGCCGTAATTGTTTTCACAAATATTAAAAGGAAACACACTGGATATAAAATCACTATTGAAAATTAATCTGAAAAGAAAGCTGAAGTATTAAAAATGTCACATTTTTTATAATAGAAAATATTTTATAAAAACCTTTTTATAAAACTTTATTTAAGCTCATAATCTGTATACTCATTAAAAGATATAATGACATTAATGTGCTATTTTTCTCTAGCAAAACAACTTATTAATAATGTATATAGTTATCGTAAGATAGCTACTTAAAATGCGTTATTCCTTTTTTAAAAAAATAATGCTCGGAAAAACCTATATTCTAAAAAATTAATAGAGCTGTTTTTTCAATAAATGTTACAAATGCATTTTAAAAAATTTTCTTTAGAAATAACTGAATAATTGTATAATAAAAAATAATTGCACAAGATTATTTTTCTCTTATTATTTTGCTCATTATACAGTGTGGACGCTTAAGTCCATTGTCACCACATTAAGTTCTGAATGACAAGAGCTGTAATCATAAAATGGGGTCTAGGTATAGTAAAGTTGCAATGCGATACACCAAGGGTGGCCAACGGGTTTGGGAAGAGCGTCAATATCTAATTTAAAAAAAGTTATGCATCCCACTTTCGACAAACAGAAAAGGTAAAAGTGTTACTTACAGGCTTATTGTGGGCTTTTTACGCAAATAGCACATATTTTATGCAAGTGTAAACTATAGGAAATCAAAATTAATATAATGCATAGAATAATAATATACAAATAATAAGTTTTTAAGAAATTCATTTAAGTTAGGAATAAAGTAAAAATAAGTAACTTGAAACACATGATTCTAAATAGTTATTTAAAAGTCAAAACTTACTTAATGTGGGTTTTGAAGTTGTAGTTTTTTTTCACCATCATCTAATAGGATTAGTTTTTTAAGATGTTAACAAAATTGCGTTTCTTTAGGTGCATTTCAATTAGCTTTGGGCAATATATTTTGATTTTATATGTTTACAGAAGAAAATTTTATTTATAAACATATGTTGAGTGAAACTTACAATATCTGGCTGTCAAATCGTGTAAACTTGGAAAATTGCTTGCTTATACAAATTTCAAAAATTCATTAGTATAATTTGGATCGCTTGCAGTTATACTAAGTTTTTACATTTATTTTTAAGCGTGTTATGGTCAAATATTCCAATTTGGGTTTCAGGTGGGTAACAATTAAGGCCTTGCGGAATAATTGGAAAAGAATTAATGAAAAAATAGGCATTTTTTATCATCATGAAAATCATCAAACCTAGCCCTGAATGAATCCTGCAGCATGGATAATAAATTTTTGAATCTATCACAGCATGGAATATATTATTAACTTTGGTAGATAGTATCTGCATTAATGTGAAAATTGTTCATTTTTTTTCTCTAAAATCGAGACAACGAAAGTAAAAGTTTGTTCACAAAAGATATAGGATCAATTAATTTAGAGAAAGTACAATCTTTTCCCTGTAATCTTAAAACTTAAAATATTTAAGGATTTCATAATATCGATAATAAAAACTGAATTCAATAGCCAAACTTCATTCTTGAGTAGCGAGTATTCACTCGGCAATCCATTTTCTTCCTGATATTTTAAAACACGCTGCCACAAATTTCCAAAATCTTGCTTGTGCACTTCCTTTGGAAAGCCAGCAACACAACAATGAAGGAGTATTCTGGACATAATAATTTTCAGTTGTAAGTAAATTATGTATATTTAAATTAAATTTTGATGTTTTTTACCTTAGACAACCGCATTTTAATAAAATTGTTAAAATAAAAAGTATTTATTTTTGTTTTTTTAATGTATTAATTTTACAGCAAGTCTTCCCGTGCCACAGTTACAACTCCACCGTGCCGCGGATTGGTCAACCCAAGGCTACACAAAAAAAACTGTTTACAGCGCCCCCTAGCGGATAAATTTGGAGTTATCATTCTTTTCTCAAAAACAATACGAAATACATGAGAAAAATAAATTAAAAATTTGTTTTGTATCCTCGAATAAAAAAAGCCACCTTCCGTAATGTAATGTTAAAAAAATAAAAAGCTTAAAATGCATATTTATTTGGTCTGGAACTCCCAAAACTGGAAACGTGATATTACGAAGAAAAAATGAGGCAATGCCTCAGTCATATTCATCCCTGATTCCGGACATTATATTGACGAATGAGGTATGTTTTAAAAGTTATACTATGCACAGTAAGCAAAACATCCATTTCTGGTAGCTGAATAGTCCTATATGTTCCGTCGACGTTCGACATCAAGTTCTCTGGTCAATAAGTGCATGGTGCAGAAACTTAGAAACGGACTCATTGACTCGGTATTTTATAACGGCTCGTTAACGCATTTTGATACTTGTCTTTACTTAACTACGTACTTTCCTCTTTTTTTATAGGATTAGCCTTTGAGTGACCTCCGGCAAGTATGGTTCCAATGCAATGAAACTCCACCGCGCAAGGGAACACGTTTCACATTGAACATTCGAGACACATTAACGTAACAACTCGTCGGAAATGATAGTCGCGTTGAATGGTCTGCATGGTCTCTTGACCTGAACCCATTACACATTTTGCTGTGAAGAGACATCAAACAAAGGGTGCATGTTGCCCCTTTATCAACGCAGCTGGGACTTCAAAACCGTTTTACGGATGTTTGCGGTAGCGTATGCGCACTTGCCATGTTGAAGAAAGTGCCATGGAAAATGAAAAACCTTTTCCAAGGTGTACTGCTGCTGGAAGACACCATTTTGAGCTAGGCAGATCGATGAGTTCTTTTCCTACAAGTGCAGATTTTTCAAAGCGATCAAACACTTGTGTGTTTTACGTGTTTCATTTATGTCATTTATGTGTGCGAAAGATATGTTTTTTTCGAAATAAGTCAAAGATGTTGAACAACATTGTAATTGACTTTTCATGTATGTGGTAATGTTTTTGAGATAAGAAAAGTAAGACCAAATTCTTTGAGTAGTGCATGGCAACTTCACCATACTTAGAACCTATTTTTATGACTATAGCTCTCGTCGTTCATAAATTATTGAGCGACAAAGGACTTTGGCAGCCACACTGTACATAAACTTTTACAATTTAACTCCTATATAAAGGATAATATTCATAAATATTTCTCTAAAAGGATACAAAAAGTGTCAATTAAATAAACAAGTTTGGTCAAAAGTCTGTAAAGTACCATGCAGCGCTATTAGAAGAATCTTGGATACACTTGGAATAAGCATGATAATTAAAGGGGTGAGCAACCTAGATTGTGAAAAGATTGCTGCGAAACTTTTTTTAAAATTTAACTCACATAGTAACACAATTTTAGAATAATTTAGAAGCCATGTTTAAAACGTAATGAATTATTTCTTAAATGTGCTGTCTAATAACTTTGCTTTTGGATTAGAAATTTGCATTCTGTTCTCCATGATAGAAAAACATAACATAAAAATTCCAGGTTGTTTTTGTTTACCATTCCCTTTTCTTTACTTTCTAGATCCATTAATCATAGTGGAGTGGAAAAATATCTTTTAAGCTGTTTAAAGGCATTATGGTTAATAGATGGAACATCGAGGGACTTTGCAAAAATATGTTTAAAAAAGTATATATGTGACACACATGTGTCAGTTTTCATTTTTTAAAGAATACAGATGTTATTTTACAAATATGATGGGAGGCCTTTCCTTGACATACTTGCACTTTTTGGAAATATTTAAGATAAGGACGTTGAAAGTGTTTTTGTATATTTTGTAAGCAAAGAATTTTTCAGTTAGTATAGCAATTTTATTTTAATATTATTTTTCCCTAGTTTTTCTTTCCCAAATTTCCTAGCATAAGAAAAATCTCTGACAATTATAAAGCCTTTACAAGATCTTTTTTTTCAGATTCTTTGAATTTGATTTCTATATTTTTTCCGATACATTCGATAGTAAAATATTTTAACTTATTTAGCATACTTTGAGCTAAATTATTATTTATCAAGGATGCCAATGTGTTCCTAATTATCTTTTGCTGAATGGTTTCTTATACTGGGCTCTCTAAAAATTGTCTTGCTTTGAGCCACATGTCCCAGCAGAAAACGATGGACTTTGTGCTGTTTTTTTTTAGGTTTTATTTTAAATTGTACGTCTTGTCTTCAAATTTAATTTATTGCTGCTGTAGATATTGCACTTTGATTTTGCTTTGGTGGGATTTATCTTGTTACAATTAATTTCGCTTTAGAGAAACATTCAATGCAATACTTACCTTTTTCAATATTCTTTTAGAGTATTTCCATATGTAGAGTAATAGTTGCTACCTTTTCCCTTCAAAGTAATAATTAAATAGATTTTTTATAACAAAAATTTTACAACGATTTTTTGTTTAAATGTAAAGTAAGAATATTTCTCCTTGGATTCTTAAGAAGGTTCGGCATTTAAATTTTTGAAAAATTATCCATTTTCACTTTTTTACATTTTTCAAAGTTTAAACACTTCTGTTTAAAATGATATATGATATGAAGAGATACGATAATTAGAAGTATTTTTATTTCTTTTTTAAATGAAGGTGCTCCTTGACGCTCATCAAATGAGCTTTGCTAGGAGCACCTGTGCTTCCATTTGCATACGTTTCTAATGAGCACGAATCCATATGATGTTCAAGTGGAAATTTTTGTTTTAATTGGGTGTATCCAAAAGTGTATGGGTACACGTCTTTTGGATCTTAAGGGGTCACAGGGGTGTTAAATTTCTTTAGGTGTCTTAAAATATAAACAATTTTCAAACAAGTATAATTTCTTTAAATTTAAGTTAAATAATTCGAATCTTTTACACATTACTTATAAAGGAATGGGGCTTCAGAAAAGTATAAAATGTTTAAAATATAATCTTAATTTTAAAAATTATAAGCATATGAAAATAAGAAACTTTTCTATAAGAAATATTTATTAAGTTTTACGTCGCGCATGCTATTTTCTAAAAGAGTAGGTTTAATTACTATCTATAAGTTGATTTATAAAGACAAATGTATTGTTAATATTTTGTAGCTACTTTTATATAAATAGAATAATAACGTACATATATTAATAAATAAAAAAATACATTTTTAAAAAATATTTAAAAAATTGCAATATTTTACAAATATTTTGAAATACAAAAGATATATAATATTAAAATTAGGTAGGGTTTGAAGAATATGATGCATTGTATAATTCTATAAGGTTTTATTTGTATAATTCTATAAGGTTTTATACATCAGAGGCTAATATTTTAAAAATATATGAAAGCAAAAAATACTTAATATTTATTATAGAATTTTCATATGCTTATGACTTTTAAAATTATTATTATATTTTAAACATTTTATACTATTCTGAAGCCCCATTCTATTTTAAATAATATGTAAAAGATTCGAATCATTTAATTTAAATTTAAAAGAATTATACCCGTTTGAAAGTCGTTTATATTTTCAGACCTCTAGAGAAATTTAACACCCCTGAGACCTCTTAACAGCAAAATGAGGAGAAAAAAATTAAGTGATGGAAAAAACCTAAGTGGTCGTAAACGACTCACCGACATTTTAATATAAAAAATTCAAAGATATTACAGTATGGCAGTGCTTCTCAAACTTTCAATACTGGCGACCCAATATACAGTCATAATTTTCATTGCGCCCCCCATACAATAAAAAAGTTTTGAATTCAATAATACTATACTTTGACGTTAAATCTATAATACGACTTTAACCCCGTAACTGCTACTGGTGCATATAACTGTCATATAACAGTGGTGCATATAACAGTGTGTTAATTGTCCCGGACGTATATATACGTCTTTCCGAAGAAAGATATTTTCTGTGTACTGCTATCCATAAATCAGAGGATTTGCTTGTTTATGACTTTTATCTCCGCCCCCTTCCAATACATCACACACGCTCGCCTACGCGTTAAACGGTGGCTTTGGGGAGCCAATCGCGTAATTTTTAATCGTCATCATGTAAGGGATTAATTCTAAACCGTACAGACTTTCATGGTAAGTGTCGATCTTTGTTTTTAACTTTTTATATAACAAGCCCATGGGTTCACTGGTAATTATTAAACTTGCTCAAAACTTAGTACTGTTAAACTAATTATAAAATACATTGCACTATACTGATATATTGATAAGTGTATTAGATCAGTGTAAATGAGTATTTTATTTTTACTATGTCAGAATGTATTTTGTTTGTTTACTTTCAGTAAATTAATAACTTTTAAAAATAATCTTTTGTTTTCGACTTTTCAATATGCTTGCGCCCCCCTCGTAGGATTATCACGGCCCCCCAGGAAGGCGCGCCCCACAGTTTGAGAACCACTGCAGTATGGCTCTATTACACATAATATCAATGATCTACACATCATGAAACCTGTTGTTTGGGCTGTTTATTTCCATCTTATGTCTTCAAATGAGAGCCCTCAACATGGACTGTATCCCATCGGTATAAATGCCTGGTGCAAGTTTCAAAAGACAGAAACTGAATGCAACGAAAGGCACTATGACCTATATACACTTGCTATACACGACAATGATTTAAATGAAGCCAATTTTTAGTGATCAAGGTGATCCTATGTAATTAAGAAAATGTTTACATGGAAAGTCTCAGAACCCAAATCAGTCAGTTAATAACACCATATGGTCAGTGATTCCAAGATCTACATTTGCGGAATTAAAAACTCTAAAATATTAGGTGTAAATATGGCTATTGCGCAGTTCAACATGAGTCATGAAGCAAAATTAATGATCGTAAAACATTCTGATATTGAACCAAGTTGTAACTGTGTGTCATGCTTCAAAAAACTTGATGCTAGTACGATTCATGTATCCCAAAAAAAAGCATCTTGAGATCCCAAAATAAAGCAAAATTGTTAAAAATAACGAAAAAAAGAAAATTAGAAGAGTCTTTTGGTTGAGCAGAGAGGAAAAAATACTTCATATGCTTCTGAAAGTTCTAAGAAAAGTAAACGATCAAAAAATGACAAATTTCTACTTTAATGCTTGTTTTCTCAAAAAACAATATTTTTCACTTTATATATGTAACTATTTCTCAACACCTACTCATCATGTAATCTTCAAATTTTCAGTGATCTTACTTTTAACGGAGGGAGTTAGATATACCTAGCAAACGTTTTTAGATAAGACTTTTTTAAACTATTTTTTTAGGGTAAGAAAAGGGAACAGTTTTTGAAAAATTCATAACTAATTTAATTTTAAACTAAACTCTTCGTTAAAGTGCTATTGATAGTGCACATAACCTACTGTAAAAATGTTATCTTAAGAAATAAGTAGTTTTTGAGAAAAAGGTACATCAACTTACGCAATTTAACATGGGCTCCTATGGACATGCCAGGCCCCTTAAAAATATATAATTTATTTCAGAACTTTTATACATTCGCTATTTTGAAAAGGAAATACATTTGGAAGTACTTGGGAAAATATTTGGAAGAAATAATTTTAATTTCGAATTATAAATTTTTCTAGGAGTTCTCTCCATACCATCAAGATATTTGCTTTCGAAAATTCTTCTATGCACAAACAACCTGTGTAAAAAGGAATAATATTATTTCTATACATTTAAATTACGATTAAAATTATTTTTAACATTGAATATATAGGAACTTCTTCCTAAGTCATCACTATTAAGCTTCAATGAAAATACAACAAAGATAAACGTTTCAACCAAATGTTTTTAAGAAAAAATTGAGTTAGGTTTTAGAAAAAAAGAATATTTTTATCCCATTTTGTGAAATTGCAATAAAACTTTTCTTGTTATTTCAGAAAGCTTTTTATTTAGGCCAAATAATATTTTATTCCAAAAACAGATTATAATGCAAACATAGTACACAGGTTACTACTCAAATAAAAAGAATACAAGAAGTATTAAACTCTTTATAATTTATTGAAGAATTTTAGCCTGTAAGGAGCTATTTGTAACGAAAAAAATAGAGCTGTATTAAAATATGCATTAGAATTAGAGACATTACTTCCAATGCTAAAATTAATTGAAAATTACATATTATAATTGATCGATGAGTTTATTGAAATGTTAATAATTCACAAATGTGTAAATAAATAACTGAAACAATTTACTAAAGATAACAAAAGCTGAATTTTCTCGGTTGAGCTTCTTTTAAAAATTCAAACCACAATGCAGCATACAAATGGCGCAAAAGAAGAAGTGTTTGAGTGTTTGACTTCAAAGGACCAAGCGTGACATCATATTTAAGTTTTATTCAATGATTATAAAAAGTAATCATGTACAGAAAACAAAGAAATTAATGCAGTTGTACTGATGTCCCTTGTTCAGCTTAGCAGTTTCTAATTTTACATTTTATTTACTTCTGAAATTAGTTGATATTATCGATCACCTTTTGCAAATGGAATATTTTTCTGATGTTGTAAACAAGCTAAATTATCAGGTATACAAATATAGCTTTAACCTGATAATAATGATTTTAAATTTAGAATTATTATAATTGTAATTATTAGTATTATTTTATTCAAGCCTTTTGGATCTGTAGTTTGCATTCTTATTTTCAGATTATACAGAATATATTCTAGTTCTATCTCTATTATCTTGCTTAAATCTTATGAAATTAAGTTTTCAGAAGAAATAATAGTTGTATTTTATTTGGCGAAGTAATTTTCCAATATTACACATATGTAAAACGAAAATAAACCTCAGTTTGAAAATAAGATATAACTAAACAGAAAATGAAGGGATCAAATAGTTGCAACTAAAAAGTCGTAAATGTAGAATTTTTACCATCATCTTACTGCAAATTGAATTCTGCATGAAAATCACGAAGAAAACGACAACAGTCCTGTGCGAAAAATAGAGTAATTGGTAACTTAAACATATCACGATTGTGTTGAATAATGCCGTTGTAAAGCAAAATAAAAAATTTAATTCTGTTTATCTTCTAAATTTACATAAACAAGCCTTAGGAAATGGTAATAGATATTTTAAAAGAAGGGAAAAACAGAAAATATAAAACCACTTTTTCCTTTTAAACAAAGTAAAACTAAATAATAAAAAAAACGATGCAAAAAAGGAATTTGTACCGATTAAATCTGACTAACTAAATCTTAAAATTAAATCTGATTAACATCAAAATTATGCACCCAGTTTAGACTAAGTTGTCAATTTTTAATTTTACTATTGTACTTCAGTTTTGTAATTTTTCGTCTATTTAGCATTTTTTTCCAAATGAATATAAAATATGTCAATATGTATATTTTTACATTTCTAAAATTTTATACATATATATCTCTTATTATTTTATCAACTATTTTGACTATTTTGGATACCCTTGTGTATTCAAATGAAACATTGCAAATTGCGTAATTTTGTCTGTGAAACAACAGACATTGCATTTATTATTCTTATATATCAAAAAGTAACTAATTCGAAAGGTACTAATGATCAGGATAAGTGAATGTGTTGAAAGAACAAATGAATATTTTACTTTAATAAATAAATCAATTTTTTTAAAGAAGTATGAAACAAAAAATGTAAAATCCAGTTTTTACTGAGTTTTCTACCAAGTAGTTTGCTTTTATGATTTACACGTATTTTCCTCTTAAGTATGAACTCTATACATTTAAAACAAGAGAATTTTCAACTGAACAAATCCTTAAGAAACCTTTTTAAAAGTTGTCCAATTCTTATGCAGTGAACTGCTGGTTCTTTATATTTAGTAAGAAAAAAAACATAAAAAAATAAATACGCATCCAAATGTTTACCTATTTTCTCATCTACAATCCTCTTGGTATTTAGATAATTGTTGAAACTTATGAGTATGAAATCTTTAAAAATATAGGAGATTGAGTTAGAGTTACATTAACGTCACACTGTACAGCAAAATGAGGATTAAGTATGACACTTGAGCCAGCAATATCCTCTCTTTACTAACACACCACACAAAAGAGAAGACTTGAGCCTCGAAATATGTAACATGAATCCGCCCTCTACACGGCGAGTTTTCAGTGACACTAGAACATCTGCCCGTGACACACTGGCCACGAGTTCGAAACCATAACCATTAGGCAACCACAGTCACATACATGTAACACAGAAGTGACTCATTTCTTCATTCATTCACTCAATTACTCAATCAGTCCTTCACTCATTAACTCAGTGACTCATCCCGATAGCTCCATAATAAGGACTTATAGATTAAAATTTGGCAGGCATGTTTCTTTTGTTGAATAGAAATCTGCTAAAACAGGATTTGCAAACATAGATTTCAAAGGGAGGTTTCGGAGCTCCCCATGGCCGAAAATTCTATTTTTTGACCTATAGGTCCAACAGACTTGAAATGTGGCTGGTATGTATATTTTTTTGGTAGAAATCCACTAAAAAAAGGGGGGATTCCTCTTCGAAAATCGATTGCTAAGGACGGGAAGAGGTACGATTTAAAGATTGCTGTTTGTGAGTTTCTTAGACCTACAGATTTGAAATTTAGCAAGCATGTATAATTTCGTTGAGTAGAAATTCGCAGAGAACGAGTCTTAAGGAAATGGACGCCGGAGAGGGATTGCTGGGTTCTTATTAACAAAAAACCCGTTTTTAACTTTTAGACTACAGACTTGAAAATTGGTAAATTGGTTTCAATTGTGGAGTCTTATGTGCTAAGAACGAGTTTAAAAGAAATCGACTCCAAAGCATTTGGGGGGAGGGGGTAGTTATGATGTCCTTATAGACAAACATTTCTTTTATTGAACTACAGGAATTATAGATATTAATTTTGAAACACGTAGTTACTTTGTGGGTGAAAATCCGCTAAGACTTCTAAGGGGAATGTTCGGGCGCTACACACAAAAATTGTTTTTCAATTTTTACACCTACTTGACACACAAATGTCTTTTGTTCAACAGTAATCTAGTAAAGACGGACTTCACGGAAACCGTCTCCCTCAGTGGCTTAAAATGTAGTATTGATATGTGTGTATGTTTGTTTAAAATAATATTAGTAATAAATTTACTAAAAGATGAATCTTCGAAATACAGGATTATTTGCCTTCGTTCATTTATTTAATCTCCCTGATTTATTTGCTAAATCATTCTTTAACTTGCACAATTTACTTTTAACTTAAATGTTATTTAATCTTGATTTCATATTAAAACTTCTTTCATCCTTCTGTTTCGATTGTTTCATTTTTCAACTGCGCGAAAAATGGTTATAACTGTCATTATCATACGGCTTCATTAACCAGACTGATTGGAACTTTAGTTCTTCCAGAATAAACAAAATAACCTATGTAATGAGCCAAGGTACATTGTCAAGTACTCAATAGAACAAAAAGAAATAATTTCAAATCAGGCAAAGCAGAATGGTAAATAATTGCTTTCGAATGAGAGAGTTCAAATAACGCATTAATTACATGATGTGTATTGAGTAGAAAAAAAGAGCTTCTTAGAACATGATGATCATGAATTTATTGCAAATGGTTTTTTAAATAGCTTTTCGACTTAAGAAGACCTTGTTTATTGAGGATTCACTGCTTCACATTTCCGGCAGTTCCATCTATCTACCTCATATCTTAAGCCTCACTATTTTTTAATAAGCGTAAGTCTCAAAAATTGCAAATATTCTTGCCTTTTATAATAAATATTCGAACATAAAGACAAAATTCAGAATATTTTATCAAATTTGGTCAGTTTTTTTCTTTCCTATTTTGATTTTCAGAAAATGTTTTTCTTTGGCTTAGAAATTTTCTATACAATGTAAGCACAAAGTTTCAGAACAATTTTTGATTTGATAGTTTCGACAGTTTTAGTGAAATTCACTTTGTTGTTGTTATTGCTAATGCCACCTGATACACAGTGCAGATCGAAGCCAACGAAATTCATCATGACAAAGGGCTAGATTGTACACCTGTCATTGGCCGCAGCTTCTAGCACCACACAGATGACAGAACGATTTGGCTCGTTTCCACCCCAATTTTCAAATTGAACATCCTGAGGGTTCCACATTCATCATCTTTCTTCCCCCTCCACGAACATCATGAGAGGATTTGCAGCTCGATGGCTATTTAGAGTACCTCCATGGAAAATCTCTTTAAAATATGAATATTCCCCAAAATTAAATAACTACATTGATATCAGTCATTTCCCCTTAGCTCTACAAAATTAATATTTTCATATTTCATAAAGTAATTAGTATTTCTAATGAAATGCTAATGATATGAATATTATTATTCAATGTTATCTATTTTTAAAACTGATTGAAATAAGGACTTTATTTAACATTCGGATTTATTGACTTTTCGAAGTTCTTATTACTTAGATTACCAAATAATCATCTGGTATAAAATTATAAGGGGAAAAGTTACATGGGAAAATCAGGTGCTTGAAAGATAAGACATGTTGAATAAAATCTTTGGTAAGTATAAACATAACTTCTAAGTACTAGCATTATTTAACGTTTCTTAAATGAATAGTAATTGGATAGGGACATGGAAAGTCCAGCATTGTTTAAAGAGTTCAAATCAATAGCACAATAAATATAGAAGCATATTGAGGTATTTTGTACCCACAATAATACAGTATTAAATTATTATTAACTTAAAGATGAGATTAGTCTGCTCTGCCAAACATGCTGCAATTTGTTATTAAGTGGATGTCTGAAATACAGAATGGGATTACAACACTCTCTTTCAATTTAACTAAACTTGAAATGAAAAAAAAGGTATTTATACGTATTAGTTTAAAATGAAAGTATGAAATATTTTTGGTGATTATATATATATATATATGATATATATATATATATATATATATATATATATATATATATATATATATATATATATATTAACTATTATAAAAAAGTAATAACATCTGATGCATATTATATTTAACTATATAATGTGTATTAATTTGGGTAGTAATAAAAAAATCACAAATGTCAAATCACTTAAATTCTTGTATCAAATAAATGAGTAAATATAATAACAGTGGTACTTTTTATATTGCATCTAGTGAATTATGAAGAAACAGTAAGTTTAAGGTATTCGACTACTTTCGGAACCGTGATTTTCAAAAGCGCATAAATGGATAATTTTCATGATATTTAGTGTCACTTAGATTAGAATATGTGCATAAAATTGTTTTAAGGACATTTTGACAAAACAATGTATTTAAATACAATATCGGCAAAAAATTAAGTTAGAATAATCTTTTTCCAAATGTTCTCCTTTTGTGAAAAATACTTTCATAAGAATAATATTTTGCCTGTATATAGATCTGACCTCTGCTCAGAAGCTCAATTAGAATTTTTGAAATGTATAACTTAGAAGTGGGTTTATTCATATTTTACAACAACAGAGGGGAGCAATTTTAAGAAAAAAACGCCAATAATTATTTGAATTGGTGGTAACTCTGAAAATAATGTGAATTTTTCAAAAATTCTACTTGAGCCTCTGTAGAGAGGTCTGAGCTATATACAAGCAAAATATTATTATAATAGAAGCATTTTTCACAAAAGGAGAACGTTTGGAAAAAGAATAATTTTAAGTGAATTTTCTGCCAAAAGTATTATTTTTAAATAAATTTTTTTGCCAAAATGTCCTTAAACCAATTTTATGCGTATATTCTAATCTGAGTGACACTAAATATCATGAAAACTATTCATTTATGCGCTTTTTTAAAATCATGGTTCCGAACGTAGTCCGATACCTTAAAAGAATAACATAAAAAAATTCGCTTCTAATTCATAATTTGTTAATTTTATTTAAAAAGAGATGAAAAGCAATGCTACAACTGTTTTTATATTTTAAAAGCTTTCTTTTTCAAAAGTATTGTGTTAATTGAACAATAAATTAAGATTTCTCCTAAATTAAGAAAGATTTCAAGTCATGTTTTCCTTCAATAGTTTCAACAATTATTCTCTATATATGTTACTTGACTGAAAATAAGAAAATTTATTGTGAAATTATTGAAACTATTTTGTTACTGACAAAGTAGGAAATTCGTCATTGTATAATTGACAATATTACTTGCATCAAACGGTTTTTTAAATGATTTCCAATTCTGACATATGACAAAAGCTAACTAAATACTTTTGAAATATTAGGGGCGTCTAAATACAAATCCCCATTCATTTAATACGAATAGTGTAAATCATCAATGAACATGATTTTTTATGTAAAAGGCTTTAGTTTCACTATTTAGTTGGAAACTTTAATTTAAAAAAATATCAGTATTGAGAGTATTGTGTTTAAAAAGTAGTATTGAAAATTCTTTATAAGAAGTTTTGTTGAAAATTTAGAATAAAAAAATATATGAGTTTTAAAAATAATTTTTAGTCATGTTATATTATTTCATATGACTGCAGATTGATCGAAAATAAAAAGTGCACTTTCATTCTCTGAAAACATTTCTATGTTTTCAGATTCTAATTGGAAAAATTATTTACTAGCTAAATGGAAAATATTTTTGAGAATTAACTTTCAACGAATATTTCTTTTATTCTTTTCTGCCATGGTATTACGAGGGTGAGTCGGAAAGTAAGTTTACCCTGTCGACCGTGGTCAGAGTTGTGTATGAAAGTCAAAACATAAAATGAGAGACATTATAGATAAGGTATAATATTGTTACGAATTTTGTGTAAAATTGTGCAAATAATTTGTATTTGGATGTGTGTAATGCCTTTATCTTGCTCTAAATTAGATTTAGTTTACGTTAAAGTTGTAAAATTCACAAGAAACGCCTTTCCCCTTTACGTTACAATGGTGATTGAATGGGAATTTAACGAAATATTTGCGCTAGAGCCAAGTTGGCGTTATTTTTGGTGACCAAGTTGGCGACTTGGTGATCATGTTGGCGACCATTTTTGGCGAGTTCGGAATCCTTTGAATACATCTAGAAATTAGTAGAAAAACCCACTAATTTCAAGATCTATGACGCAAGCGGGTCTTTCTCGAATTATCCACGAGGGATATAAATAGAGAAAGTTCTTCTCTCTCGAAAGTCAGTCAATCTGGTTTTGACTAGCGATCAGTTAGTATTGCTCTGATTGTTGAAGCGAATAGTGATTACTTCGGCTATCGAAAAAGCAATTGCTTGTAAATAATCTTTTATATACGTTTATTTTAGACACCGATAATTGTGTCTGGGTGCTGTTGAAGGTATGAAGACCTTCTGAGATTTATTTTGTGAATATTACTGCTGAATCCTGTATTTAAAGGATTGGATTTTCTACAATAAATTCTCGTCGCTCTTAAAGAACTGTCTTGTTCTTTGAGACAGATCTGCATAAAATCCTCGAGCCCCGATCAACGTAACAATATTATTTTTCTACATAAGTACCAAGTATATTGGGACATTTGCATACCACTTGATAAGCTTCAAAAAGTTATCCAAGAATGATTCAGGGCTTTGCATCTTTTGAGCTCGCTTATGTACGATTCCAAGTTCTTCCGCTACTCCATCGATGGTGGTACGCCGGTTTGATTTAATCATGTTATCAGACTGGAACATCTCGTGCGTTACCATGAGGATGACAATGATTTTTCTGTTTCGGATTGTGACGAGGGAGGAATCAAGGGTCCATAATTTCACTCCCGAAGTTATGGTCACATCAATGGAGAGAAAAAAATCCGCCCTCATCTGTCCGAAAGAAGTTCAAAACAACTATCTCTGCAGGTAAAGTGCTCTTCACATTTTTCTGGGACACCCAAGGAGTTTTGTAGCTGGAATGATCTGGCGTTCTGTTGCTGGATGACAATGTGAGACCACACTCGGCGATGGCAACGTCAAACCATATTGCAACTCCTTGCTGGGAGAGCGTACACTATCCGTCACACAGTCCTGATCTAGCATTAAGAGATTTTCATCTGTTTCCGGCTATGAAGAAGAATCTCACCTGAAGGCGCTTTGGAAGCAGTGCTCAAGTCAAACAAGCAATGAAACGCTTTTTCCATATGCAAAACCCTAAATTTTTCATGAAGATCTTTTTCAAGGTTATCAAAAGGTAGGACAAATGTATCAATGTACTTGGTACTTATGTGGAAAAATAAAGTTATGTCTTATCTTTAATGCCTTATTCTATATTTTGACTTTCATACACAACTCTGACCACAGTTGAGAGGGGAAACTTACAAACCCACACAAAACACACACTTTCTGACTCACCTTCATATTAAAAAAAATTTTAAACACAACTTTCTTAGAAAGTTTTCTACTCCTATTCCTTATGAACTTTATTAAAATCAAAGAACGCGTTTAATTTAGAACGAAAATCAATATATCATCGTACCTAAGCAGTATTATGCTAATCAAATTGAATTATATATCAGGGCTAAAAAAATTACTGATCTGCTTTTGCTTACTAATTTTTAAAACATATTCAGTTTTAGGAAAACTAACTTTAATATCTGTCAAAATAAAAATAAATTCATTGACTAACTCTTGCCCTATACTTCCTCCTTCAGCATTCTCAAAAGTCTAATGTCTACCACTAGTCAGGGAGTCATTTTTTCCCAATCTAAAAGTAAACTCTGTCCGAAGTTATCATTCACTCCAGTCAATTATCCTCCTGATCCCAGTCAATTATCATCTATTGCACACTACTATATTTAAAACTTATTATTTTGTGTTTGTTGTTAGTTTTTATTGAGAGTGAAGTATTAGTTTTGTATTTTTTTAACGTTTATTGAATAAGAAGACACATTCTATCAGAACAAGCTTAAAAAATAGGTGGATACAACCCTCTTATTAACTTACAAATGATACATTATCCTATAAATCAACCGTAAAGTACAAAAAAAATCGTTAGTGGTGAAAGTTCTATTCCCATATCCAAAGCTTGTATTTCTAGATAATAAAAAAAAACTTATGACTTGTTGAGTTGCGAATATTGTTCGAAAAAATCTAATGATTAAAAAGCTATTTACTTTTTTCAAACAAATTTTGAGAAATTCAACGAGAAAAGCATCTGAATTCAAATTAAAATCAAAACATGTTTTGAGAAAAAAAACTGAGAAAGCATTTTATAACGAAGCAATTGATGAGACTATCTTTTACGAAAACTAGTTCAGAATTAATGTACACAATATAATGCTTGATAAATCAATCTACATCATTGAGTCAAAATCTCCATGTCACAGAAAAATTTTACAGACAATTTTATTTCACATTACAGGCAATTACCGACAAATTTATCATCTGAAAATATTCAAAATATGTGTAATAAATTACGAATGTAGAAGTTGAAATATATGTTAATAGAAAAACCAAATTTTATTTATTTACTTATTCATTTATTCTTTAGTATTGAAATTCCCGCGAACAACATACATGCAGAAATTGTATTTAGTGCTGTTATTGAACTATTCATAAAGTTCATACAGGTTTTGGGAAAAAATTGAAAGCTAAAACTCTATGAAGTTTTGGTATATATTTTTATAGATGTCATTTTGCTTCACAAACTTTATCCATCCTTCAGTCAGAATGAACATTCTGTTCTTCTAAAATCTCTTAGAATTTTTAACAAAAACATTTTCCGCGTGAAAATTTTTCTCTAGCAAAGAATTGTACATTTTTTTTCATTGGAAGAATTTTGCAGCGATCGAAAGGGGTGAAAATGTGAGAAAACGAGGTTTAATAAATTTGGTGTTTGGGTAGAGAATCCCAACCGAGCTCTAATTACTTTTGTCGAATTGTCAAATACACATGAGATCAAGCCGTTTTCCTGATAAAACAGGACACCCTTCGGATTTGCTATTTATGCACTTTTTTATTCGTCTTATGGGAAGCAATATTTTTCTGAATTTTTCATCACCACTGTTTGGTAATAGCTCATAGCACAAGATTCCTTTCTAATCACACCAGACACAGAGTACGATTTTAAGATTAAAACTGATTAGAAATGGTGGGCTAAATATGATTGGTTCCTCGTTAACCAAGGACTTTTCAGCTCATTAGTATTAAAAATGATCCTTTTATCAACCCTTCTCATTGCTTCCTTAAAAAGTGGTGCATCATCTTTTCGTCAGAGTGAGTTGCAAATGGAAACAATTCGATCCATCAGGTGTTTCTTTCAATCGTGAGGAACACATGCATCAAAGCTCTAAATGTCGCCAAGCTTCACATAATACTCGCTGTTGGTAGATTTTGATGTTTTTAATGTTACTCTCGATTGATATTTTAATCTGATGGCCTATTTATTCCCTTGTCGTTGAAGCCAGAACACTTGAACTTGTAACTTCATCTATTACGGTCTTTGATGCCAACACAGTCGCAAAAAAAGCTCTGCTCAAACCCAAGAAAAAAGTTCTCGCTGCCAGAATAAAATTATAGCCGAGAAATAATGGCAACAATAACTAGTCTAAGGACAAAGCCTTTTAAGGGCATGAAGAATCTGCCCAATGGCTTTAGATCATATGTGGAAGGCAAGCACTGCCCAGGCACGCAACTGGATCCCAAATACCTTTTAGCTATCCTTCCATTGTTGTTGCCCTTTTTAAAACGGACAATGACTGCAGTATGGACATTCTACTGGGATCGTGCCATGAATGTTGCCACGGCAGTGATTCAAACCTTTGGCAATATGTGACTATATCTTTATGTTTTGTTGTTACCACCTTCGCTCTTTGTCATACACGACAACAACAAAAACATTTTAATCTGTGGTGCAGCCTGTGGAACGCCTAGCAAGGTGTTCATTTTTCTCTTCATCCTCAAAATTCACCAGGTTTTAAACACTATTCCCACCTAATTTTTTTTAGTTACAGTCCTTTCACCATGAGCAGCGTATATCTTGTCTTTTGCTTGTGTGGCATTTTGGTCTTATCATTAGAAGTATTCAATGCCTATAACATATTTCGTTCACTTCCATATTCAAGGCGTATATAAGTGACAATAATTATCTAATCAGAACCAAACTTTTTCCATTCAATGCCTGGAGTATCTTCTCTTAGGATATGGATATGTGATGTTCATTTCCAATTATTCTAAATAATTAGACCTGTTCTGTGGCATCAACCGAAAATCCGTAGAAACTTCATAGAAGACCTAATGTAATTTATTAGTTGATGCTTATTCTCCATTAGAAAACGCCTATAGACATATATTAACTCTATCCTTCTTTCAAATTTCATGTGAAGTTTATTTTTCAATGTTAAAAATGTACTGTGAAGATTGAGGAACTCAATATCCCAAGATCATTTGGAAACGTTTATATCCTGAGAAATACTTTATAGTATAAATATTATAAGAGGCGACAGTTTTTTTTTATATTGCAAATAACAACAATTCCCTAAGCAGTTTACCCTTGAAGCAATTATTTTCTAAATGTATTTAATTACGTTTTGTTATTGCCTCAAATTTTATAAATCACTTTTAAAGTTTCATCTAAGTATTAAATTTATGCATTTTCTAGAATTATTTCATCGTTTAAATCAGTGCTTCTCAAACTTTCAATACTTGCGATCCAATTTAACGTCGTAATTTTCTTCGCGCCCCCATCCCCTTCCAAACAATAACAATGTATTGAACTCAATAATAATAATGTACTTCCACGTAAATCTACAAAATAAATTTAATTACAAACCATACAAATTATCAAGATAAGTATTACATCTTTTATATAATTATATACATGGCAAGCCCATGGAGTCACTGTCAATTGTTGAACTTGTTCTTAGCTTGGTATTGTTAAATTAATTACATATACAATGTGCAGTACTGATACATTTATAAATATAAAGGGTGTTTTTTTAGAGGTATAGAACTTTAAATTGCAATAAAACAACGATGTATTATTCGATTGACATGAATTTTTTTTATTCAAAAGATAATCTCGTGGCATTACATTTTAAATATTTCTGACATAGGACTGCCACGGCTGGCTCGGATGTAGTTCAATCTGGACGTCCAATTTTCGATGACTTTTTCCAACATTTGTGGCCGTATATCGGCAATAACACGGCGAATATTGTCTTCCAAATGGTCACACGTTTGTGGCTTATCCGCATAGACCAATGACTTTACATAGCCCCACAGAAAATAGTCTAGCGGTGTTAAATCACAAGATCTTGGAGGCCAATTCACAGGTCCAAAACGTGAAATTAGGCGGTCACCAAAAGTGTCTTTCAAAAAATCGATTGCGGCACGAGCTGTGTGACATGGTGCGCCGTCTTGTTGGGACCACAGCTCCTGGACATCATGACTGTTCAATTCGGGAATGAAAAAGTTAGTAATCATGGCTCTATACCGATCACCATTGACTGTAACGTTGTGACCTTCATCGTTTTTGAAGAAGAATTCCACCAGCCCATAAAGGGCACCAAACAGTCAGTTTTTCTTGATGTAACGGTGTTTCGACATACACTTGTGGATTAGCTTCATTCCAAATGCGACAATTTTGTTTGTTGACGTAGCCATTCAACCAGAAGTGCACTTCATCGCTAAACAAAATTCGCTTATGAAAATGGACCATTATTTTCGAAATAAAATTGCACAATTTGAAAGCGTTGTTCAGGCGTGAGTCTATTCATGATGAATTGCCAAACCAAACTGAGAATAAATCCCTTGACAGCTGTTAAATCGGTCGCCATCTTGGAAAGTAATGCCAACTTAAACTTCTATACCTGGAAAAAAACACTCTGTACTATATTGTTTTAAATGCGTATTTTTTATTATATCAGAATGTATTTTGTTTTGCTTTCTTTCAATAAAGTAATATTTTTAAATAATGTTTTATTTTCGTCGTTTGGATAGGCTCGCATCCCCCCACGAGGTTTATCCCGCACCCCTAGGTGGGGCGTTCCACAGTTTGAGAGCTGGTTTAAATTTTTAACTAAATTAATAAAAAAAACTGTTGAATTAAATCTGAGTAGCATTTGTATCATTTATCTTAATGGAAAATGAATTTTATTATACATTGCAAATATATAACAACAATATTTTACGTAACTTACCCATAAAGCAATTATCTTTTAAATGCATTTAAATACGCTTAATTATTTTATTTGAAGCATTAAATCTTATAAACCGTTTTTATTTAAGTATTAAATTCATGTAATTCTTTGTACCGTTTTTTATTGCTCAATGGTCCACTGAATTAACAATAAATGTTTCAATAAATCTGCGTAGTAGTTTGTTCCGTTCTGATCTTACTGGAAAATAAATGAGGGCCGCCATGATCGAAAATTCTTCTGCTGTTTCAAAGGTTCGATCCCTGGTGCACGTAGTTTTTAAGAAATATAATTCACATATTGATGCTTACTTCCATCTAGAAGAAGCGTATTAGAGAAGCCCTGGTTAACATCAGGAAAGGAGTCATCCGCCAATGTCAATCTATCTGTCTGCGGCACTTATAAATAACTCCTGGCTGATGCAATCCCACAGTATTGTACAAGGGATGCCTCATGTATTTCTTCCTTAGATAATACAATTTTTAGGATTATTTTAGGATCTTTCAACTCTTTTAAAACATTTTTTGTGCATAGAAAAAGAGGAGAATGCAATATTTTCTCACCTTTGTACCTAGTTTAATTACCCACAACATAGTTAAATTTATTTTTAACATTGAATATATTTTATCTCCATTATTAATTACAATAAACGTACTATCTTTATCTTCTACGGGAACTTTAGTTGTCAGCCAGAGAGAATTTATAAGCCAGTTTCGTTCTTTCCAAAAATGGTACATTGTGATTGTGTTAATCAGACACTGGTCCAGTTTAATTTAAGAAAGTGAGATGTTTTGAAGTCTTATTGTATAAAAAAATTCTTCTATCTGACTCTGCCCTTTTTGTTGAACCTAAGTTGAATTTATATTAAGGTAGAAATGTTTCTTTTTATCTTAATAAACGCAAGCCATTGTAGTCAATCGACGGACATCGATATATTTGCTACCCATGTTTCCATCTGAATTTATCTTATGTTTATGTGTACGATTCACGATTAAATAAACATTAGAAATTATATAAATATAACCTTTAATATTGCATGAAGACTTTTATTTTTTATTTTATTCCGTACTCAATAACAAAATCTTTATAATCTACACCCATGTCCATAACTTGAGGATAATTCAGAGTCCCGCGGAAGTCGAACTCTAAAATAAATATATCAAACATAAAATGAGTACACACATCATCAAAAAACATTAGCAAATTTTCGGAAGCAACCAGATGATACCGATAGTACGTTACAGTGACGAGAATGTAAGACGAGGATATATAAGGAATACAGGCAAAAGAGTAAAATTGTTCGCAAGAACTTTATAAGCCTTTAAGTGCTATAACCACACAGTTAAAACACAAAGGATGCATTTGAATGATATATTACGTGATAGAGTTATTAGCTCTAGAATTGGCAAAATATAGAATGTGGGCGTACCTAGCTGGAAGTATCCGAAGGAACTTAGATTCGCCCATAGTGTCATCTCCAGGCTTTGGCAACGATTCCAAGATGATAGTAATATGAGTAGACATTATAACACAGCGAGGTATATTCCCGAGGTACAACGATGAATGGGGACCAGTATTTGGTAGTTACTGCCAAAAATACAGACGGAGCACAGCATCAGACCTGTCTCGTCAGCCCTCTTCCTCCACTGGTACGACAGTTTCAAGGCAGACCCTTTTGGAAGATTCGTTTATATGCTCGGAGGCTTGTCAAATGTGTTCCACTTACTGCTGTTAGCCTGGAGTAGAGAGCATTTATTGTGGACACCGCAACAGTGGGCTTGTGTGAAGTTTTCCGGCGAGTCCAGGTTTAGCTTGCAGTCTGGTTCTCGCCGGGCATTCATATAGAGAACGTCAGCTACCCGTTACCACCAAGAGAGCATCACTGAACAACACCGTTTCGGTGGTGCAGGATTACTCGTTTGGGAGGGATTATTCTGAGTTCCAAAATTGACCTGCATGTTCAAATTAGATCTTTGACAGTTCAAATCTATCGGGACGTCCTTCTGGAAAATCACGTGTTTGTTCCGGGGCGTCATGGGCGCAAAATTTGTATTTATGGATAACAAAGCCCATCCTCACTGTGCTAATATTGAAAACGAATGCCTTCAATCGGAGAATATCCCCCGTATGGATTGGCCAGCTTTCTCACCGGACTTGAATCTAGTAGAGCATGCATGGGACATGCTTGACCGACAAGTTGCAACCCTTCAACCACCTCCTACTTGTCTACCACAACTTTGGAGAGCATTGCTTGATGATTGGTGTAATATTTCATAAGATGAGGTTGATAATTTGCTACTCATAGTGGTCTGGCGTTGTACGGCCGGTATTGCATCCACAGGAAGATGTACTGTGTATTGACCATCATACCAATCATAATCATCATACCTTTTCTTTAATAAAAAGGATTTACAAATAAATCACATTTGTTGTGTTCCTGGGTCTTTCTTTGGCTGAACTTGCATTATCCTTAAATTATGGACATGAGTTACTAAATAACACCAAAGCAAGATGTAGTCAATAGGATATTTGTAAAAAGCATTTGAATCCTCTGATTGGTTACATCTATCTTTGCTTGAAAGATATTATTTTTGAGTTTTCATTTAAGGATGAGAGTTTTATCGAAGAATTCTCTGTCAAAGATACATTTTGCGAACATTATCGACTTTAACTTTGGCTCCGTGGGCTTACAACTCCTACTCAATGCAACCTTGAAATTGATTAAAATAGATAACTCTACTAAAGGCTTTTACTGTGGGGAGGGAAATAAAATTTTCAATGGAAGTCAATCAATAATGAAACTAAGCCGTATTGACGTAGACGTAAATTTCAAGATTGGAAGAAAGGATTTGTAAAGCGTTGACAGAAGCTCTATAAACTTTCGCGATTTTTAACACATTAAATTTATCTGTAGAATTTACTTTTTATATATGGCGAGAGGTGAGAGAGAAAGTTGCACTAGAATTCCGCATCCTAAATAATAATTGCTTCATTTTTGATTACATACGATAGAACAAAATTAAAGCTGGAGATTTTAATATTCTATTTCATTTAAAAGAAAAATATATTCTATCTTTCTGAAAATTTTTTAGAGAATTAAGATAGATGGTTTTCAATATAGTTATTCATAAATATTTAGTGTTTTCAATAACTACATTACCAATTTTTAAGGTAGACTTCCTGTAGATCACCGAACCAAATGCTCTACACCTAAACGAAAAAAAAATTTTTTAAAGCTGATAAAATATTAAGTTATTTACTGAACTAGTATTAACTTCTAAAGTCCTCCGTGACTTGCCTGATAATTGAAAGATCGACTGCAGAAACCTGAGGAAAATTATTTTGTCAGTTGAAGTCAGTGTTTCTCAAACTGTGGGGCGCGAACTCCTTGGGGGGCGAGCATATCGAAAATAAAAAATTTAAAAATAATTTACTGGAATGAATTAAAATAAAATACTTTCAGACATAATAAAAAATGCACTTTTACTCTGATATCAATAGGCACGCGCGCGCGATATTAAGTCATAAAAGTTAAAGGTTCTTCAATACCTAATTAGCTATCTTTGATCCTATAACCAAATAAAAAAACTTTTATTTGATTTGCTGTAATCCCACGGTGAGAGATTTTTTTACTACAATTTCTTTTTAAACCTAACATACAACTCTTTCAGAGAAAAAACAGATGGCAGACCCAGAATCAAAAAAATTTAGAAACATAAAAAATTCATCACTGTCATTATTTTTGAAATACTGCACATTATAGCTGTAATCTATTTAACCTTCTAAGTTGTTAGTTATGACTTCTCTCTTAAGCGTTTGTTTCTCATTTAGGGAAGTTATAAGTAATCTATTTCTCTGTTGCGCTTTTTTCCATGCAAAAGAGTTTTATCATATTTGGAAACCCACGGAGAGCACTTTGAAGTATTACTTCGCTAAGACTTAATTTTATGAGTATTTTCAAACATATAAAGCACAACTATAAACGTTTTACACATTTTTTTCTTACCCGGAAGTGGTCGCGCGGGACACACAGATTACGAAATCATTAATTCTGGCAAAACTGTTTATTTGTTACAAAAAAAATTAAAAAGTCCATGAAAGTAGGTAAGTAAACTTTCTCTTAATTACATTATTCATTGAAATCACGATTTGTATTGTGCACAATAAAATAATTATAAGAAAAATATTAGGGGTGACTCAATAACCCCGCTCGACTGTATCGAGTGCGCGCCTGCTCCAGGGTTAAAATATGTTGAAGTCTTTTCGCTTTAAATATTAGAAATAATACAATTATTCATCGGAATTTCTTATTATTGTTCATTATTTAACATCAATTATAAATGCTAATTCTGCGAGGCTTAAAATTACAATTCGCTTAAAACTAATTATAATTTGAGTAACCATTTTAAAAAATCATTCTACATTTTTGTAAACATTATCGAGCACTTAACTTTGCTCTCCTTACAATTCAGGAGGATTCATATAAAGTAAGAGCAGTGTTTTCACACCAGGTATCCACCAAGAGACAGATGCTATCAATCATCGCACACATCTTTGATCCTCTGGGGTTTGTCTCTCCCTCAACTATAATTTTAAAGATTATTCTTCAAGACCTGTGGAATGCAGGGCTTGACTGGGATGATGAGATATCATCAGACATTATTAATAGATGGATTCGGTTTCAAGTAGAAATTTCATGCCTCAAACAAATAAAAGTTCCTAGGTATGTTCAAACACAAAATGCTAAACACTGTGAAATTCACGGGTTCTGTGATGCCTCCTCAAAGGCATATTCAGCCGTAATATACTTACGTGTTGTGTCTGATTCGCCACACTTATTCTTAATGGCTTCAAAAACTCGCGCGTGTGGCACCTGTACAAACAATATCATTGCCTAAATTGGAGCTTTGTGGTGCTCTGCTTCTGGCTGAACTTCTAGATATATTTAAGAAATCTCTTAACATCACTCACGATACATTTTTATGGTGTGACTCAACAATTACACTGAGTTGGATAAATAATCCACCTGTAAAAGGAAATCAATTTGTGCAACACAGGGTTGGGAAAATTCACGCACTAACCTCAAAAGAATCTTGGCATCACATTCCGGGAAAATTAAACCCGGCAGATTGGGCAACAAGAGGCCTGTACCCGAAACAACTTCTTGAAAATTCAGAGTGGGTAGCTGGTCCAAAATGGCTTCACGATTTCCATCCTTCTTCCAATTCTTTTATTCCTTTCTCTGAACAGCCTGTTCCACTTGTTCCTATTGATCAGTATGAATCATTAAGTGACTCTGTTGTTCTTTCAACTGGTGTTGATTATTTTCTTAGTTTCTTGGATAAGTTTTCCTCATACATGAAAGTAGCTAGGACTGTTGCATGGATATTCAGATTCTACCATAATTCCAAATCATTGTCCATAATTATTGGGCCTTTATACGCACATGAATTAGAAACCTCAATCAAAAAGGTAGTCAAATTGTTACAAAATGGAGAATACCATACAGAACTTATTCTCTTGAAATGTAACAAGTCTCTTCCCAAATCTAGCAAACTTTAGTCTTTGAATGTATTCCTTGACTCTGAGGGAATTCTTCGAGTCGTAGGACGTCTTCGTCTCCAACAAACTCTTAAATTTGAACAAAAGCATCCTATTCTCATACCAAAAAATCATCATTTTACAAGTTTTATCATTAGACATTTTCATAGGGTCAATTTCCATGCTGGACAGGGACTAGTTTTATCCCTCATTCGTCAGCAAATATGGATACCTCATGGTAAATCAGCTGTCAAGAAAGAACTGTGCAACTGCATAGACTGTTTTAAACTTGTGGCAAAACCTGTCTCTCAAATGATGGGTGATCTACCAATAGAACGAATCAACCCATGTCGTACTTTTGAAAAAGTAGGCATTGACTTTGCTGGACCTATCACGACAAAGTGTCAATATACTCGCAAGGTGAACAACTTCAAGTCTTACATCTGCCTCTTCATATGCATGTGCACTAAAGCGGTGCGCCTTGAACTCGTATCTTCGCTATCAGCAGCAGCATTTCTGTCAGCACTGAGTCGATTTGTTTCACGCCGTGGCTATCCATCAGACATTTATTCTGTCAACGGTACAAATTTCGTAGGTGCTTCAGCTTACTTGAAGGACTTGTTTCAATTACTTCACAACTCTAATGTCCAGTACTATTCGTCAAGCAAGAACCTTCAGTGGCACTTCATCCCTCCATATGCACCGAATTTTAGAGGTGTGTGGGAGGCTTCAATCAAACTCACAAAGCATCATTTGCTCAAAACCTTAAATGCGGCTGTGCTGAACTTTAAAGAGTTAGCTACAATCTTGTGCCAAATCGAGGCGTGCATGAATTCACGTCCTCTTTATCCCCTATCATCAGACACTAAGAATCTCCAGGTGTTAACGCCCGGACACTTTCTTATCGGGTGTCCCTTGTTTGAACTCCCTGATCACAGTCTGACTAACCAATTTTTGAGTATTCATTCTAGTTAGTCTCTTCTGATGAAGTTGAAAAGGATGTTCTGATCTCGCTGGCAGCTCTCCTACCTCAACACCTTGCAGTCTCGAACCAAATAGATGCACGGCCAGAAAGACCAAAGAGAGTCCACATCAAGAATCCAGCCTCTTTCAGCACCAGGTGGACTTTCGGACAGATTGTGGCGACACATTCTGGAGCTGATAGAATATATCGTGTCGTCACTATCCAGACCTCAAGTGGACTCATGACAAGACCAGTCTCTCAAGTTGCAGTCTTGCCCCTACCACCATCGACTACATCTACTCGCCCCCCGCAGGATGTTAAGAACAGTTGACTCCTTTCACCACCCAGAGATGGCGCCCCGAACTGAACATTTCTTTAATCTAGAAATATTGTGATTTGGCGGAAAATGACATTCTATTCTTATTCTTTTGTGATGGAAGCATCGTGGTTGTGTGATTATGTGCTGTGTAATGTTTTTTTCTCATTCATAACAAAATGCTTTAGGTGAAATCATTTCTAATTCAGCAAGATGTATTTTATATCGATATGGCATAACTTTGCAGAATTCCATATTGAAAGTCTATTTATACAAGCTCAGAAGGTCAAACTCTTGAATATATTTGTCATGTATGATTGTTTGAAAAATTTCTAAACAGAATGGGAAAAATTCATTTTTTTAATTCGTTATCTTGTCACAAATTCACCAATATATTTATATAATGTGTGTGCTTTTAAGATAATATTTAAATAATTCTTTACATTTAAAACTATACCGATTAAAATTTTGTTAGGTAAGAAATATTGGTACAGAACTAATTGTACTACGCCAGCTAATTTTTTTCTACAACCAGGATTAGAAAATGAAAAGCATTTTGGTTAATATAGCCCAAGAAAGAAAATTGGTTGACATTCATGGAACCTCAAATTTGCATTTAGTTTAAACGCACCCACACATACATATATATATATATATATATATATATATTTAAATTGCACTTAGCAAGCACGAATATTAAAATAAATATATTTTAATTGCATGGTTTCATTTACATTTAAAAAAGTAATATTTTAATTTTAATCTTAAAATTTTCAAGTTAATTCCACTTTTCCAAATTCTATTTTTTATGGTTTAAACACAGTACGGTGTTTCTACGTATTTTTATTACGCAATTAATTTTTCTCGAAATAGTTGTGTACATAACAAATGTCTAAAACAGCAAATTTCCAAAAAGAATAAATAAGCTATCTTTTAATTAAGTGACGCTGCACACCTTAGACTATAATTAAACCGCTGCCTACTCATAAATTGCAAACTGATATATAAGTTTTTACTACCGTTACGAACTCTGAAAAAATAAGTAATAAGATTAATTACTTTTAGGTAGCATCTTTAATTTATTCTTCATCTGAGGAACTGAAATCGTGATATACAACAAAGCGCAAATATCAAACACATTTCATTTTTTCACAATCAATTTATTTTATATCAATTTGAATATAAAAATTACTTAAAGAATTCAAATTAATGAGTACGAATATGTTTCAGATTTAATTCAACGTAGATCATTATTTTGAAAATTATATGCTCATATAATACTATCGAGTTTTTCTTTCAGGTATAGAAGTTTAAGTTGGCATTACTTTCCAAGATGGCGACCGATTTAACAGCTGTCAAGTGATCTATTTTCAGTTTGGTTTGGCAATTCATCAAAACGATCATCAAGCAAGGCGTAGATTCGTCGAATGGGCCCAAAACGAGATTGCCGTTGTTCCCGATTTTCATAAGCGAATTTTGTTCAGCGATGAAGCGCACTTCTGGTTGGCTGGCTACGTCAACAAACAAAACTGCCGCATTTGGAGTGAAGCTAATCCACAAGTGTATGTCGAAACACCGTTACATCCAGAAAAACTGACTGTTTGGTGCGCTTTATGGTCTGGTGGAATCATTGGTCCGTACTTCTTCAAAAACGATGAAGGCCACAACGTTACAGTCAATGGTGATCGGTATAGAGCCATTATTACTAACTTTTTCATTCCTGAATTGAACAATCATGATATCCAGGAGCTGTGGTTCCAACAAGACGGCGCAACATGTCATACAGCTTGTGCCACAATCGATTTATTGAAATACACGTTTGGTGACCTCCTAATTTCACGTTTTGGACCTGTGAATTGGCCTGTAAGATCTTGTGATTTAACACCACTAGACTATTTTTTATGGGGCTATGTAAATTCCTTGGTCTATGCGGATAAGCCACAAACGCTTGATCATTTGGAAGACAACATTCGCCGTGTTATTGCCGATATACGGCCACAAATGTTGGAAAAAGTCATCGAAAATTGGACATCCAGATTGGACTACATCTGAGCCAGCCGTGGCAGTCCTATGCCAGAAATCATATTTAAAATGTAATGCCACAAGATTATCTTTCGAATAAAAAAAATTCATGTCAATCGAATAATACATCGTTGTTTTATTGCAATTGTAAAGTTCTATATCTCTCAAAAAAATGCCCTTTATTATAAATATGTTAACTTTAAATCAGAATGATTTTAAAGATAACAGATATATGTTAAACGAAATTAAATATTTCTTTAAAACTTCAAATATTTTTAAAGACAATTTTTCTCTTAAAAAATTCATTATTACCTTAAGAGTTCTTATCTTATTTTTTTTTTTAAAAATCATATATTTGCAATAAAATTGTAAGTATTTCGTCACATAAATTTTCTTTCACTGTTTCTAGAAAACTTATAATTATTATTAGATATTTTAAATGAAAACAACAGAAAATGCGACACCTAAAAATCGTACTTTGTTTATTACAGAAACATTTATAATTAATGAGAAATTACAATTCAAATTTTATTTTGAAATTAATTTTTGTAATCCAACATCAAGTCCTTAATAATGAAGCTTAATTTTAATATACTAATCTTTAAATATTCTATATAATGAAAACGATATGATAAAAATTTTTCTGTGCCTTTTTATTAGAATATATTATAAAGAAAAGGAAATTAATTTCCATTTTTCTGGGCATTCAACAATTCTTTTAAAATAATTTACGTTGCGGTCGCGTAGGCTAGCACTTAAGTATATATAATTTGTATGTTAGGTACCTCACGGGGGTGTTAATTTTGTCTCGAGAGCTAAAATATAAGCAATTTTCAAATATATATAATTCTCTGAACTTAAAACTAAATAATTCTATTCTCTTACACATTAGTTACAAAGAAATAATGTTTCAGAAAAGCGTAAAATGTTTAAAATATACTTTTAAAAATTATAGGCATATGAAAAAAAGAAACATTTTTGCAATAAGAATTAAGTAAATTTTATGTTGCGCATGATATTTTCTAAAATATTATTCTTTGATGCATCAAATTTTAAAGAGGTATAAAATGCATCATACTCCTTAAACCCTCTCTAATTTTAGCATTACATATATTTTTTTTTGAAAAATTTGAAAAATATTTGAATGTTTTTTTTAAAAATTCAAAATTGAATTTTTTTAAAAAATTTTTTAAAAAATGTTACTTATTAATATATTTATATAAAAAGGTCACAATGAGGTAAGGATATATTTAACATTATAAATCAACTTATTGCTAGTAATTAGAGCTATTATTTTAGAAAATATCATGCGCAAACTTAATTAATATTTCTTACAGAAATGTTTTTTATATTAATATGCTTAGAATTTTTAAAATTGTGAATATATTTTAAACATTTTAAAACTTTTTGAAACACCATTCCTTCATAAATAACGTGTAAAAGAATCGAATTATTTGATTTTAACCGCAAGGAATTGGATCGAAAAATTTATTTATATCTTCAGCTCTAGTGACAACATTAACACCCCGAGACTTCTTAGAATATAAAAGTAGCATTTTAAAATACTTCCCTTCCATCTAATACTTCTTAAAAATATTCTACAGCTCGAGTATAAAATTTAAAATAATTTATTGACGCATTCTGTATTATTTGAATTTAGAACCTCTTACTGTAGCTACTATATGTTTCTAAAAAAAATATAATTCTTAAAACATGTTCAAGATATTGTATGGTCAATTTCTATTAATTTTTAAACAAGTACTCAAATTTATTTTAACTTATCTAAAAAGTCTTTCAATGAGTAGGAATTTTGCATTTATTTTGATGTGATGATTTAAATTATGATTGACATTCTCTCTCTTCAGCTTATCCAATGTATTTGAAAATTATATTGGCATCAGCATAATAATTGTTTTAGAAGTTTTCTTTTTAATTGTATTATAGTTCACAGTGTTAATTGTTCAAATACATTAATATTATCTTAACGGTTTCTATTGTCCTTTAAAATAAGGAATTTATCTGTACCGATAAAAGAAAGAGCCCATTTCTGTGTATGTATGTGGTGTAAAAACTACAACAGAAAAACACAGATGCGTGAAATTTTTGACACTGAAAACATATGTGATGATGGCTTGGATTTCCAAGATATCTTCTCAAAATTCACTTTACATTCTTAGAAATTCAATTTTAAGAGAGTCTTTATAGATTTGGAAATATTAATTTATTTCTATCTCTGTGTGTGAGGATTTATACTCATGCAATTTCTCAGAGATTTTTACATATTTTCAATACCTTTACTTACTATTATGTTTATTATTTTATCATATATTTATAAGTGTGAAATCCGTTATCTCATCGAATAACTAGGTATTTCATGAAATAACTAGACAAATCTCTGTTAAAGGATATTAAATTATTGAACTCTACGATTAAATTAGGTATTCTATAGAATAATGATTACTTGATCGTTAAAGAATGAAATGCCGCATTTTAGAAAGTTCTTTGAACCTGTTCCAGCTGCTTTAGGCAGGATTTTTCCGATTAGGAACTAGGCCGAATTATGGCCGAATAAAACAATTATACTCTATATCTCAGTTCAGTATATGTCAACGAGAATTAATTTCCATTGAAGAAGTTCCAACTATTGACACACGCTTCGATCTTTTGCAATTGTGTAATGGTAAAAAGTGGGCTTGTTCCAAAAAAAATAAGCAGTCCAATCCACAGCAATGCTTGATCAAATAAATAATGAAAAGAAAAACAAAAGTATCTCGTAAAATTAAAATTAATATTCTCTTACATTTTTGTTTTAAAAATTTTATACAATGTTTCTTATGAAGCAACGGTTTTTCTTCACAGCCCATATTTTAGTTGATAATATTTAAATATAATCTATTTTGCAACACATATTCTTGTTTCCTCTTTGTGTTAAACTAATTTTAGCAATATGAACAATAATAAATTATATCACCTGCTTTCCCTTATTATTTATCAATTATTCATCAGCCAAACAGATAAAATGTATTTTTCGGGAGAATTTAGCCATCTATGATCAATTAATTTATAATATATCTTTGAAATTGTTTATTTTTCGCTTTAACGGTCTATCCTTTTTTTTAGTTATTTCATAAAACAATTAGATAAAGTATGTGAAATTTTTCATCTATTATATACTTTAACTGACTTGCCGAGTTATTTAATGAAATATCTAGTTATTCTATATGAAATAACTAAATTATGCACTCTAGCGGTAAAATATATACCAAATAAATAAATATGAGAATAAAGAAAAAATATCACAAAATTAGTATAAGAAGAAAAATCAGTAACAAAAAAAAGATACATTGCGGTCATGTAATACTTAGAAAGAAATTCATCATAATGTTCATAAATAATTCAAAGATTAAATATAAAAAGTTTTATTATAGAAATTTAAAATTCGCTGTTATGGAACATGCGTTTTGTATAAAAAAAATATGCCATGAAACATTTTCTTCAAAAAATAAGCATGAATAATGTCTGCACGGTTTGTAAAGTACCATAATACTAATGCCACTTATTGATGCTTGTTTAGCGTAAAGGCTCATCTTTTCCCAACCCAATCTTATAAATTTTATTTCAGTTTCAAATAAAAGAGAAATATCTCTAGTTTATATTAAATATTATAAATTTAAAAAGATATTTGACAGAGAGAGAAAAAAATGCGAAGTTTCTTAAAACTTTATAAATGCATATGAATTTTGCATTCTTCCTGAATTCAATAAATAAATTACCTTAAAATTTATTAAAATAGTTTAATTTCCGTTGAATTCAACAAAGAAACAGAAGATTTTTGAAACTTAATATCAGTATCCATGTATAAAAAGAGAGAGAGGGATTAGCTGAATTTTAAGAACATTTTTCAGTATATATTGGCTTTATTTATTTTCTTATAATGTCAATTTTTACTTAAAATATCAAGTGTAAATTAGAATCGTTGCTATAGTTCATATACTAATTTTTTTTGTTTCAGTGTTTTAAGAGTATATTTTTTTACTGTAATACTTCTACTGCAAATTCATTTCTAACTTAAGAACGTTCTATTGGTACAAATTTTTACTCTGGCTTAACAAATATTTATTTTTAATCTAATGTTCCTATCGTCAGTCCATACATTGCATGTTTCTCAAATGCGTCTTCCAATGCGTTTATCGATTTATTGCTGACAGTTCAATTTACGCTCCGATAAATACTTTTTATTTAATAGCAGACTACATACTTCCCAAAATTTAAAAAAAGAAAATACTTGCTGAAAAATAAGAAGCTAAAAATCATTCTTCAATAATAATTTATTTCCGTATTCATTTTTTTTCATCCTAATAATTAATAGTAAAATGTTTTTTTAAATTTTTTTTCTTAGACGGAAATATACTTAAAAAATTACTTTAAATACTCTACTACAATATTATTTTAAAATATATATAAATTTAAAAAATATCATTACTTCTCATTTATACTTTTCCCTAGGCATTACGAAGATTGATAAATATCCAGCTGATTTGTATACATACATTTCTAAATGACTGTTATTAATAAACTTCAGAAAGAATAAATAATAAAAAATTCTAGGACAGATATGCATTATTTAGAAGAAAGAATGGTGTTTCTTATTATCATTGAGTATTTCATTCACAATAAGAATTACTTATTCATTCAACATATTCCCTTGTAGTATAGTTTCTTTAACTATTGTTTTTTTTTACTTTAAGATGGATGGGTGACTACGAATGTGAAACGTAAAAAAAGCCTTTTTGAATTATGCTGGGAGAAAATTGATAGGTTTCATTGAATGCGAGATATATCATTCGACTGATTAAATGACTGGAGGTTATCTTGAATTAATTTATGTTCTCTATTCCTTTCAAAGGAGTTGGTATTCAAAAAGAATCTGTTTATTTTCCATGTATAAATGAAGTGTTTATCGTAATATTTTGCAATTTTGCCATCCGTATTAATTTTGGACAGTAAATAATGTTAAGATATATCAGAGTCGCTTTGATTTTTTAACAAGTAATCTCATTAAACTGAAAAATATCTTCAACAGTTATTGAATTAAAAAAGATATTGGTTTTTTGCTTTACTGACGAAAAAACACATTTTTAATGTAAAGGAATTCACTAAGTACTTTTTAAACAAGTTTTTCAACATTTCTAATATAAATTAAAGTTGATGATCAATGATGAAGTATTATTTTCTTGATAGTTTTATTGTACTTGTGTTTCGGGTAAATTGCATTTAATCACTAGCAACTCCCTAGCTATTTGCCACGCGTAACAATACTAATGGTTTGAAAAATCTCTACTGAAATATAATTAACAAAAAATCTGGAAGAACATTATTTCAATTCTGTATTTAACTCGCGGGTATTTTTATAAGCTTATTTTATAAAAAAAAGTTTCTATTTATTTGAACCCATAAAATAATCAATTAAGTAACAAAAAAGCCTGTGATCCAAATGAATATTAATATTAACGCATTTTTAAAGAGGGAGGGTCTTAATTTTTCATTGTATATTATTATTGGGTTGTTCGGAAAGTAATTTCGTTTTTTCCCGACAGAGGATTTAATTGTATTTTTTTGCACCTAACTTCACATTTAAGCGGTATAATTTTATATGCTTTGAGAGCTCATATAGCAAGGCTTGTGTGTGAAAAATTCCAATTAATTCTACGCAGAGTTTTTGGTTGGTGCCCTTTTAAATATGGAGAGATATAAGCAGCATTTTCGACATATCTTACTGTTTTACTACAGAAAGGGTAAAAATGCTGTTCAAGCCAGAAAGAAATTGACCGATGTGTATGGAGAAGGTGTGTTGACAGTACGCCAGTGCCAGAACTGGTTCACTAAATTTCGATCCGGCAATTTTGATGTCGAAGATGCACCACGTTCGGGAAGGCCGCTTGAAACTGATAAAGACGCGATAAAGGCATTAGTTGATGCGAACCGGCGAATAACAACACGTGAGATCGGATTGAGGTTAAATTTATCAAATTCAACAGTTTATATGACCACTTGAAAGGCCTGGGATTATCCTCGAAGCTCGATGTATGGGGGTTCCCCATGTTCTCACAGAGAGAAATCTGTGTCGCCGCATTGACGTCTGCGATTCGCTTCTCAAACGTCACGAAAATGATCCGTTTTTGAAGCGCATCATCACTGGGGACAAAAAAGGTCATGAAGCAAAAAAGATGAACTGGCTCAAGCCCTTTCCATAGCCGATATTCACCAAAAAAATATGATGCTGTCTGTTTGATGGGATTTTAAAGGAATCGGGGTTTTTTTTAGTTTTTACCGCATAACACAACGATTAATTCGGAAGTCTACTGTCATCAGCTGGACACATTGGATGATGCAGTGTTTCACCAAGACAACGCGAAACCTCACACAAGTTTGGTCACTCGCCAAAAAGATTTTACAGCTTGAATGGGATACAATGCCACACCCTCCATATTCTCCAGACCTGGCACCATCGGATTATTATTTGTTCCGGTCACTCCAAAAGTTTTTAGACGGTAAAACCTTCACCTCAAATGAGGAGGTCAAAAACCACCTCGATCAGTTTTTTGCCAGCAAAGACCAAACATTTTATGAGCGTGGAATTAAGATACTACCAGAAAGATGGCAAAAAGTGTTGGACCAGAACGGCCACTATATAATTTAATAAATTATTTGTTTATTATACGAAAACTGTCTTTCACACAAAATAAAAACGAAATTACTTTCCGAACAACCCAATATTAAATATTTTGATATTATATACACACTTATGTCCAAAATTAAAGTCACTGACACGATTTTCACATAATTCTCAATTGCTCTCCATAAAATTGGTAGAATTCGTATTTTACATGTTTTGGAGGACGGGCAGTCAACCTTCTATTTAGAATAAGAAGTTGTTTAATGTTAAATTTTGCAGAACTACTAAATTGAGACCGTTTAAGCATCTGGCAATTTCCTCTGCAATTTTACAAATATTGCATTAAAACAAACAAATTAGCATATCTGCAGTGAGAATGTGCTCTCATAATCGGTTGGATAATTTCTTGGGAAAGAGAACTGTTGGTAGACTTGACGCTTGCTAATCGCAAGTGGAGGTTTCTTCACACAGGAACTTGCTCTTAGCCAACCAAAGCGAGCAGACCTCCAGGGTTTCCCAGAAAAATCAAACCCCAGAATCTCCCTCTGCTCCTGCCATTCAGACTAGAACTGGTCATCAACAACTTCAGATCTGAGCATTGAACTTCTCCAGAATATCAGACCTCAATGGCGGGAGGACATTGGGAACCTGAGATCCAGGGGAGCCTCCACTACCAGTGCCATCTGAAAAACGGGAAATCGGTCCCAAGAACCCATAGAGAACAATACGCTTAACTTTACCAAAACTTTTAAATTTGCTTAGATATACTTCACTCAAAAATTCAAGCAGCCTTTTCATTTTGAAGCAAGTCATTTTCTTCATATTAAGAATATTACATCAACTCACCACCCGTTTTTTTAAGGAGAAGGCAGGTAAGAAGTTTTTGAAGTTTACTTCTTAAGAATCAAAACTCATATAAAGCCCACGGTATATGGAAAAATTATGCAGAGTGAAATTTTTACAATCTCTAACACACACACAATTGCGTTACGCTGTGTTCTGCACATGCAACAAGTTGCTGTCGGATGGGAAAATGACTGTTTTTCTTCTTTTTTAAAAATTACGATCATTCTTTTCCTACCAAAATCACACAAAAAAAATTACAGAATCGGAAAGATCACTTATTTTGCCAAGATACAGTATAACTTAACAAAATGAAATTTTGCATTTTTTACGATATTTTCTAAAAAGAGCCAATATTGTAGCTTTTTCATGAAAACAGTTTTTCAATCGTTCTGTACGAATTTCTTTCCATCATAATGTATCGAAATTATGTACTTAAAAAGATCATACTTTATTATTTTCGAATCAGTGATTTAAAATATAAAATACTGAATTTATTTTTTTTCTTGCAATTTTTCAAAAATTACTCAAAATTCTAACTAAACAATGAATAACTTCGTTATTTATAAACATAACCACACTAAACTTCTTTTTCAAGTGTTAAACGTTGTTATCTAAGTTTTGTTCAAATATTGAAAAAAGTGCTTAAAAATTACGGATTTTAAAAGAAATTTTGTGTTTTTGTCTAATACCCTTTTTACAAGAAATTATTTAAGTAGTTTTTTTTCTTATACTTTTTGTTTAAAAATTATCATTATTTATTATCTAGGAGTGAAATTTAGGGAGTATATTTTACAAACTAAGCCCTCAAAAAAATTAAAACTTTAAAAAAAATTAGCAAACTATGTTTACTAGCGTTTTTCTTTTTTAGCGTAATCGGCATCAGAAACCGCTTTTCGCCCCAAGCGACACTTCATGCCTTAGCTCTTTTGGCAAAAAAAGTTGGCTATAACAACTAAAAGTCATAAAATTTCACGGTATGTATTTGATACTGTTTTCTTCATTTGTAATTATTTCTGGTATAGCACTGGGGACGACTAGGTATGATACAACTATTGATGCGATGTTTTCACTATTCGTGAATCACGTATTTACCAACGTTCACGTATCATACTTAGATTACTACAAGCCTCTAGTCACAGTGATTAAAAATGGCAAGAGAATGTAATTAATACTTACAGTGATATTGACCCAGTACTTCTCAAACTTTTAATATTTGCGATCTAATTTTCAATCATAATTTTCATCGCACCCTTATTAAATAACACAGTATTCGAATACAATAATAATTGACCTTTATGCTAAAACTAAACAATATGACCTTTATTATAAACTGTACAATTTATCTAGATAACTATTAAATTTTGTATGTGTTACTTTTTAAGTAATAGATATATTAAGTAAGTTACTTTCAATTAATAGGATATATATCATATTACTTTTAATTTTTACATTATAACAGATTGAAAAAAATATGCATCATATATCGTATTTTTTTATTATGTCAGAATGCATTTTGTTTTGCACCCTTTCAGTAAATGAATAAGTTTTTTTAAAAAAATAATTTTTTAAAAACTTTTACATGCTTGTGCCCACTATGTATATTTATAACACCCCCTAGAGGGGTGGACCTCACAGCCCACAATTTGAGAATCTCTGTATTAATAGTGAAGTAAATCAACCTTCTTAACAACTTGTACTATGAGTAACATATATTTATGTATTATGTAACATAATTATATATCTTTATATCACTATATATATATATACTTTATATATATATACATATATATGTGTGTGTGTGTGTGTGTGTGTGTGTGTGGGGGAGACAACAAGGGGTCAAGGGCATGTTTGTCTTACTTCACATTTATTTTTAAAACTTTAACAAAAATTAATTAAAAGGTAGATATTTTCCGAATAGAAGTTTGACGATGATATTCGAAGGTAACGCCTGCTCGCGCACCTCTCGCGTTCTCCTTTCTCTCTAATGTCCAAGAAGTTTTGTTCTGCTTTTACTAGTTCAAAAGTTTTCGTTTTCAATTTCAATTCATTGCGCCTGCGCGCGAGGCTGCTTGGTTTTGTGCATGCTACAACGGCCATTCTGACCGTACGCTGTCCGCAGCGGTGACATTTCCATGGAGACCAGAGGAGAATCTGAAACATAAAAAAACGGAACAGACAAGGACTATACGACAAATATATAGGGATTAAACATATCATAATTTTCTGAACTAAGGCAGTTTCTCCATCATGTGAAGGCACCTCTTCGACATCCGGAAGGTTCCACAGGAAAACATTGTTTTCTGGGCATAAGAACGTCTTTTAACAAGTTGATCTTTGGTTGACGCATCGATATTTTCACTCTCTGTAGGGGAGTTCTGGACGTCTGTTCAAAACGATTTATCTTTTTCCTTCGCTTCCACTGCCAGGGCTCAAAAATTTTTCGGAGCAACACAAACCGTCGATGTTCACTCTTCATAGGTAAAGGGTTAGGTGAGCGGGGAGATAAATTCCACGGAACTCGTTTTCATGGCACCATTGGCTTTCTTACACAATATACTATAGGTGAACAATAATCAAAAACACTCTCTTTTATAATACCTTGTCGTAACCAATCATCAATTTGATTGTTTACCTGTAATTTCTCAGAACAAGATAAATGTCTGGCTCTCTGACACACAGGAATATATCATTTTTCAATTTAATATTCATTTTTAACTTAGTACTCTTAATTTTTATTACATTTATAATCCTTAATTAGAGAACTCAAATCATTTCTAGTAAAAGTTTTTAACATATGGCAAATCATAACTAGAGTTTTCTATCACATTTGAAACAGAAACATTTGGAAAAGAAACACCATAATCTGCACTCAAAGGGATTCACTTTCACTTAATAAAACATCGCTCTTTGCGTGGCCTAGTTTTTTTTATTTCAGAATATACACTGGGATGTATAATAAATTCTTCGGTCAAGGTCGGTGATATCGCCGTTCGAACACTTATACTGGGAGAATGTTGATCAAGAGAAATATTTATGGGTTTAACTTCTACCATACGCTGTTCGCCAAAACATGAACTTAATGTTATGATTTCTTCGGAAGGTGATTGCACTCTAATTAGTGAGGGAATTTAAAACTGGATCTGGCAAACCTGAATCGATCAAGGCTGTTACGGGTTGATTTTCCACAAAATGTTTACATATTGAAGATTTGCGCATTCATCGCTATTTTGTTTTTCGCTCTCGATTTTCAAAGTATTCACGTTTATTCTATTATGGATGTGGTCGTTAGATTCTTTAGGTTTAAAACGCTTCTCACAGTCTCTTGCGTAATGAGATGAATCACCGCATATATAGCAATTTTTATTTTCTCTTTCAAGATATTGGGGATAGTTCCCTTTAATCTTTTGGTTTAAAGTTTTGTGATCTATTTTTTAAAGGGGTCTTGGGTATATCCATAAGTAATGGGAATTTCTTTATGTGATCCGTTTTTAGATGAAATATAAATATCGCACTCTTTAGCTAAATCGATAGGCCTAAACCAATCTTCTGCTTCTCGAATGCCAATATGAGTTGCAGTTTCCTTATTTAAAGTTTCAAATAATTTATCAGAAATTATAAGATCACATAGAGATTCAAAGGAATTAACTTTTCTTAACGAACAATAATATTGAAGTTTGCCGTCAATCTTGCAGCAAATTGGATGTATGTCTCGCCCGATGATTTTACAGCATTTTTAAATGAGTTTAAACACTCGCGAGGGGTTAATTGGAATTCTCTGAGTACTATAGATTTTAGTTTTTCATAGTCATTTAATTCCTCTTCTTTAATATACAGTAAGACGTTATGAGCTCTTTCGCCCAGAAGATTTATTAAAATTTCAGATTTATATTCATCATTTATTTTCTTGGTTAAAAATGCGCGTTCTAATGATTGGAAGAACAGATTAAAATTTTCAGATCTGGTGGGAACAGGAAGAGATAAAGTCCTAATACTGTTTATCATATTTTCTATGTTAGTTTCGAACTGTTTTCTTCGACTTTAGCTGCAGGATTTAAACTTAATGCTTTATTTTTAGCCGTTTGAAGTTCGACTTCTTTTTCTAATTTTGCTAACTGTAGTTTCGCGAGCTCAATTTTCTGTTTTCCTAAAGTTACCTCTCTTTCGTTTCGCGATACTCTCTCATCTATACAGTTTTGAATTAAAGTTTAACGAAATCTGGATCACTTTCAAATGTACTACTGTTCTCAATTTTAGTCTTTAGTATAGCAATAGTGTCCGTGCTCTCCACAGAACCGTCTAGATCCTCAGCAACTCTTATGAGATCCTCTTTAAGAGCGTTTTTATACATTTTAGAAAATATGGAAAGATCCTACCTTTTTTTTTTCTGGCTCCCTTGTTGCTCGCACGTACGATGTATCCAATAAAAACGTTGATTCCACTGATTTCACCTCTTCGCAGGTAATATAGTTGAAATTGTTCGAATTGACACCTCTTCGCAGGTTATGTCTTGAAATTGTAGTTCCGGCCTCTACACAGGCGGATTATTCACACTGAGTTAGTTCCAACCTCTACACAGGCGGGATTTTGAGGGTTCGTTGAAAAATACACCCTACACAGGTTATTTTGTTATTTGTTCCGACCTCTACACAGGCGGAATGAAGTTGAAAGATTCAACCTCTACACAGGTTGAACGAAGTTTCGAAAATGGCGGCGCGTCTCCTCCACGGACGGCTTTTTTTTCACGTTCCAAATTTTGATCAAAATCGAAATTTTTTCAATCCCGGCCTCTACACGGGCGGAATTTTTCATGCTGAGTTCAAAACTCTACAATAGGTTGAACGAAGTTTCCGAAAAAAAATGGCGGAGCGTCTCCTTCACGGACGCTTTTGTTCATTGTCCAGATTTTGGTTCAAAATCGAAATTTTATCGATCCCGGCCGAGCCTCCATAATTTGTGGGAGACAACAAAGGGGTCCAAGACATGTTTGTCTTACTTCACATTTATTTTAAAACTTTAACAAAAATTAATTAAAAAGGTAGATATTTTTACAGATAAGTTTGACGATGATATTCAGAAGGTATAACGCCTGCTCGCGCACCTCTCGCGTTCTCCTTTCTCTCTAATGTCCAAGAGTTTTTTGTTCTGCTTTTACTAGTTCAAAAGTTTTCGTTTCAGTTTCAATTCATTGCGCCTGCGCGCGAAGACTGCTTGGTTTTGGCTGCATGCTATATATATATATATATATATATATATATATATATATATATATATATATAACAGAATCAGTATGAAAAATGTGAATAGTATATAGAAAACCCATGCATAGTTTCAGTAATAAAGGGTGTTTTTTTAGAGGTATAAAACTTTAAATTGCAATAAAACAACGATGTATTATTCGATTGACATGATTTTATTCGAAAGATACTCTTGTGGCATTACATTTTTAAATATGATTTCTGGCATAGGACTGCCACGGCTGGCTCGGATGTAGTCAATCTGGACGTCCAGTTTTCGATGACTTTTTCCAACATTTGTGGCCGTATATCGGCAATAACATGGCGAATTTTGTCTTCAAATGGCCAAGCGTTTGTGGCTTATCCGCATAGACCAATGACTTTACATAGCCCACAAAAATAGTCTAGCGGTGTTAAATCACAAGATCTTGGAGGCCAATTCACAGGTCCAAAACGTGAAATCAGGCGGTCACCAAACGTGTCTTTCAATAAATCGATTGTGACACGAGCTGTGTGAAATGTTGCGCCGTCTTGTTGGAACCACAGCTCCTGGACATCATGATTGTTCAATTCAGGAATGAAAAAGTTAGTAATCATGGCTCTATACCGATCACCATTGACAGTAACGTTGTGGCCTTCATCGTTTTTGAAGAAGGATTCCACCAGCCCATAAAGCGCACCAAACAGTCAGTTTTTTCTGGATGTAACGGTGTTTCCACATACACTTGTGGATTAGCTTCACTCCAAAAGCGGCAGTTTTGTTTGTTGACGTAGCCATTCAACCATAAATGCGCTTCATCGCTAAACAAAATTCGATTATGAAAATTGGGAACAACGGCAATCTCGTTTTGGGCCCATTCGACGACAATTTGAAAGCGTTGTTCAAGCATGAGTCTATTCATGATGAATTGCCAAACCAAACTGAGAATAAATCACTTGATAGCTGTTAAATCGGTCGCCATCTTGGAAAGTAATGCCAACTTAAACTTCTATACCTGTAAAAAAACACTCTGTATATGCGATGCGTTTATTTACCATGTTTGCCTACTATATAATCAAAGACAACCGTACTTAAGGAGTAAACTTCAGTCGTGCGTCAGAGCCGAAACACACAGTTCTTTTCTTTCCCTGCTTATATTATTAGGAATCACTTTTAAGAATTAGAGGGAAAGTAATAGTCTTCCAACAATCCGTCAATACACATAGAAGATAGTCATTTTTCAATTATAGTAAGACATAAGAGGAATGCTATAATATTTCAGCTCTGTCATGAGTCGAACACACGAACTCGAGTTTCAAGCGTGACTGTTTCCGAAAAACATCATAAAATAGAAAAAAATTTGTAAAATGACCTTTTCTTTGAGTCCCTCTCTCAGCTCTGCGAACAAGGGAGTCCATTTGAAAATGGGGCAGAGATCATAGAGACTGAAGCAGGGATCAATGAGCCACCTTTATCTTCACCGATGTGTTCCAGAGTTCAGCCTAACCAATCATTTTAACCGTACTTTCATATGGAGAGAACCAGAAACCCATTATTTTCAATGTTCCAGAAATCGACCATTACGGAAGCGGAAGCTCGATGGCTTGGGAAGGCATCATATTGAATGGACTCTCACATCTTAAACCTTTTGAGAGTCACTTTGGCTTCTGTGAAATATAGAGAGGATGACATGGAGCCTTATGTTCGCCTTTCATTCGTGATGTTGGCTCTGATATTCGTCGGATGGATTAGTCAGTCAAATCTCCAAACCTTATCCCTGTAGAGCCTGCCCTCTCTCTATGTGGAGGATAATTGCAATTCACAATCCTCTCCGATAATCATCCAAGGCGTCAAAACAAATTTGCTAAACGAGTGGTATTAATTGCAACAGGAACTCATAAATTCCCATAATTCAGTATATAATCATATTTAAAAATGTATATTTGTAAAAATGGACCATACCCCCTGTGGCACTCGACGTCTCAATGGCGGCATTCAATAATTGTAAAAGTAGGCTGACGTAAGCCTCTTTGCTTGCTCACCCTAGCGATGATACACCCTCGTCCTTCTTAACAGATGCATCAGATATAGCAATCGGTGTGGGTTTTGAATAAACATGCTAATGATGGGCTACTACCACTTGCATTTTCTTGTAAGTTAACTCCTACCGAAAACAATAACAGTGACTATATGATCTAGAGTTATTCGAAAGCTTATTGTGCTGTTCGCCACTTCCGCTATTTTCTGAAAGGCACTTACAATTTTTTGAAATCACAAATCACTTAGTTTTTCTTTCCGTCAAAGACAGGCAAATGCTCTCTCCGTCAGACTAAACACTTTGATTTTTTGGTCCAATTTCCAACGGATATCTGACACATCTCAGGTGATTCAAACGTTATTGCTTATACTTTTTCTCGTATTTCTGAGATGCAATTACCTTCCGAAATAGATTACGAGTCTATGGCTAGGGATCAAGAGTCTGGTGATAGTTTTAAATCTTTGCTGGAAAATTGTTCAGGGATTGAAATTTATAATGATTGAACTTTCAAACGGTATTAAATTGATTTCTGACACTTCCACTAGAACCATATGACCATTTGTTCCCCTGAAATGCAGAAAATTGTTTTTCATAGTTTCCTCTCTCACTATTTCATCCTGCTGGAAAGGCCACAGCCAAATTAATTAAAAATAGCTTCATCTTACCTTCTATACAGAAAGATTTGACCATTTTACCCATCACTGTACTCGTATCTCTGTAAGTAAATCAAAATGTCGAGGCATTCACGGTCCTCAGTTGTGGATAATTTCCTCTCGTCTCCTCCAAATTCAATTATGTTTAGCTGGAAATATCTGCTTTACCAGGTGCTCACCCACTTCATTGGTTCTACGAGAATATTTACCATGATTATCATCCGGCTTCCAACGGGATGGTGGAAAATGTCCATCGTCGGCTCAAAAACTCCATTGCATGTCATGTTGCAAAACGTTGGATCATTGCACTTCCTATAAACCTATTGGGTATTCGTTCCTACCTAAAAGAAAATTTAATGACATCCCCACCCCGAATTACTGTGTATATGGCAAAACTTTGAGTCTTCTTGGATAATTTTTCGTACCACAAACGTCACCCTTATATATTTCAGTATTTGCCCAACTACTTCGTAAGACAATACAATCCTTGCAACCAGAGTTCCAGCTTCTAATCATTCCAAAAGTAAAATTTTTCGTCATAAAGAGTTAGTTAAAACGAGTAATGTTTTTGCACGCAGGGATACAATTCTTTAACCACACCAACAACTCTGCGATAGACCCAACAAAATGATATTCAGAACCAACAAATTCTTTATTTTGGACATCCATAGCCAGAAACAAACCATATCGATTGATCGACTCAAGCCAGCGTACTTTCTGAATAACGACTTGCACAAGCTGAACCTGTTATTCCTCCCACCAAAATACGAGATAGTCCTCAATATAAGACACATCTTGGTTGAACTGTTTTATTCGAATGGATCTTTCGGTATAGATCTAACCGACCTCCGGTTTCGAGGGAGCGTTAAATACGGGACTACTATGAACTTTAGCCTGTAATGTGTGTCAATTATTGAAATCTCTCAGCTATAGTTCAACTAAACCGTTTGCTGATATTATATTTAAATACATTGTGATTTACGTTTTATGTTATTATTGTAAATAAAGTTTTTATTGAGCTACTTTGTCGTATCCTTCTTCATCGTTAATTAAAAAGAGATCTTGCATTCAACATCTACCATATACCACATTCTCTATTAGCCATATTTTCTATACTGAAACTGCTATTTCATACCCACCGACTCCGTTAAGTATATATTTGCATTACATCAATTTGATTTTCATACAAAATTTCTTTAAAATTTGGTCAGTAGTTTTTAGTGATAATCGGCCAAATCTACAAACTCTCCTAAACTCTCCTCTAACACACACAAACTTGGTACTCATTTATCGACCCACTGAAGGAATGAAAGGCTGTGTGTGTCAACCTTGCTGAGTCCGAGATTTGAACCTCAGACCTGTGAGTCAGAAGCGTTATGCGCTACCACACGACCAATGTGCTCAGTAAATGAAACATACTCGTTTGTAATTCAATTTAGTAATAGATCTACTTATGCAACCGATTCCATTAAAAATCGGCTAAAAAACTTTTTTACGTGAAGTACTTTTAAATAGTTTCAATGTTAATAAGGTTAATTAAAATTCTTTATAAAGTTATAAAAAAAAAAATTATAATTTATAATAGAGTAAATATATAATGAATTGCTAAATACGTACTGGATGATTAAAATTTGCTTTTCTTACTTTCTATAAGACTCAAGAACATTTTTAAGAAATCGAGGAAGTTTTAACTAAATCGGTAGAAGAGAATTCCGATTGAATAAAGTTATAGTGTTCACTGCAGAAGAAGAGTAGGAGAGTATTTACTCTGGAATACTTTAGATAGAAATGTTACTTAAAATATTTATGATAGTTTAAAGTGAATATGATTTCAATAAACTTTCGTGTATTTGCTATGCATTAATCTAAGTTAAATATATTAATTTAATGTACAGTATATATTGCTGTTAAATAAACTGTTTTTCATTAATTAGCATTCACATGTAGTATTTATTAACTTAATCATCATCTGCTGGGTTGCATTATGCGTAAAATAAATTATTTTTTTAATTTACTTCATCTAAATTAATGAAAAAAGAAATATTAAAAGTACTTTAATCTTTGCATGGAAGTAAAAATATATAAAACCTAAATATTTTTGACACTTTATACCTTCATTACAAAATTAACTTTAAACTTCTTCTATCCAATTATTCAGTTCTTCCTTTTAGAAACGTTTCGTGCATGAAATATTTATTTAAACTTTGCGCTACGAAAAAAATCACTCTTGATGTTTTCATTTTTTTCTCTCAGTGTCTTTTTCCCCTCAGCCTATAAAATTTTTCTAATTTGATATTTTCAACATCTTCCACCCAATTACGTTTCCATTAAGAGAAACATTTTCTTTCCTTCAAAGTTATTTTTTTACTGGGCTTTAATAAAATTATTCAGCAACTTACTCTAGTTATCCCCTCATCCAGATTTTTCATCAATAATTCTTCAAAAAAATTATTACCATTACTTCAAATGATATG
>BMAU01002631.1:0-11812 GCA_019973935.1 Trichonephila clavipes | reverse complement strand
ATTCTTAAACAAATTCAAACTTGAAATAACAATTATTTAAGAACCTATTAACTTATTTGTTGAGTAGGAGGAAAATAATACCCAGTTTGCATTAATTACTATGATCTTAGATCATTGTTATGAAGACTTTAGAGCCATAAAAGCAATTTTTCTTGCGCCAGATTGGGAAAAACTTCTGCCCACTGTGTGGCGTTTGGATTAATTAGGAATAACATTTTTTTTTTATACTACAAAAAATTTGATATATTTTCTGAAATATTATTTGACATGAATTTAGTATTTCAGGTACATTTAACTCTGTATGTTTAATGTCAGTTTTCTTTTCTATTATAACTGAAGGGTTCGAGGTGGAAATATATATGTTAAATCGTGAAATTTGATATGTTTAGACATCTTTTACTGTAACTTTCTCCCCATCAGGAGGGGTCACAACGAACATTCCTTTCACCATACAATGTCTGGTGTCAGCTATACAAAAAAGGACTAGGATGTGACGGGCTCACACATCTTTTCTTTAACATGTCCTTTGGGTTCTTTGGGCCAGAATTAATGGCAACTCTTTTCCAGCCAAATCAAGAAGTGAAGTGTGAATGAAGAGATGCAAATGAACAAGCTTTTAAATATCCGGACCTTAGAGTAAACAAAATGTACAATGTATGACCATTTGTGATGGTGAGATTAAATTGGCAGATAGTTGATGTTCAATAGAAGAATCATGTTTCAAGTCTGAAGAGGTTTTACGTGGCGGTAATTATAAGTTATAAGTGATCGAATATATGAAAGTCCAAGTCTCACACCAGTGCATGCAATTAAAGACAAGATTGAGCACAAGTCAATATTGATTGATTCTCAAGCTGTAATAAGGTAGGATTGACTATTTAATATTAAAATCAGTGATTAGGTGGTTCAGTTATTGAGATAGTGGTCTGAATTAGATTATATAAATATAGATATATTGTGTGTTGCGTATTTTTCATCGTAGATTCTCTCACATTAATTATTATAATTTAATTTGTTAAACGTTTAAATTGAATATCTTAATAAAGTCATATTAAGATAATGATGCCTTCTAGTTCTTTCGTTAATTCTACACACTCACGCTGATACTCTGAGAGATATTCTCCCACGGGGAGGAACATGACAAAGGTGATAAGAGTTTTTAGTAAAAGAAGATACATGGGAGAATCATTTTATTTTAGTCTTGAGGTGTAGTTAAGTTACTATATAAGTTACAATAAAATCTTGTGAATCCCCACCATCAGCAGACTCTTTTTCAAAAGAATTATTTTCTTACCTTTTACTCGTTTGAAATAATAACAGGTAATTATGTCCTTACTTTTTGAATTACTTTGTATTTTTAAGAATATAAATCAAGATATACATTATAATTGCGAAAGTATGTTTGGTAGTCTTTCACGGAAAAACAACTTATTGCATTTTAATGAAACTTGGCAATATTATAACTTATATATCAGAATAACACATAGGCTATAATATATAAAGATATTGTGTGAAGTTTCGAAAATATAATGATAATATTGTCAAGAAAGTTGGAAAAATTCTTAGCATATGCAAAAAAGCCAGTGACAGCATTTATGTATCTTTTTTGTGAAGCAAAACTTTCCCTTTGTTTGTCTACGGCATGCCTCCAGTGCGCGCTCGTTTTTAATTTATTTCCGCTGATCAGTGTATAATCACCATTTTTTTAAGCTCATAATAAAACTAGGTTTCGAAGGGAGAGGAGGTGGCAAGGTTTTAACATAAAAAAAATACAACAGAAAGTAATATTAATGTATTACACTTCCAGATATAAAATATTTGCACTATTTTTAAGCATTCATTACACAAAATTTGTAACAATGTGTTATTTTTGCTGAGCAGAGATCAGTTTGGGAAGGTGCTTTCCAAAAATCGACTGACAAGAGAGTTACGGGAGTTATAAATAAATAAAAATCCCGCTTTTATCAGCTTTTAGATTTACAGACTTAAAATTTAACAAATATGGTTTTGTTCAGCTGAGATATGCAAAAAGCTTTTTGTCTAATTTGCCATTCACGTAAAATTAACTCATTAAAACCTTCTTTTATCCTTCAATCTGTATTGTTTAATTTTTAAGAACGGATATACCAAACGAAGAACTGGTATACCAGCTATATAATATAAATGAGTATTACATATCTATACATGAGATTCTCTCATTTACTGTTACTTCTTAAGCAAACGGTATGTCACAATTATTTGCTAAACGAACAATTTTTATCAATTGAATTATTTTAAAACCTAAGAAGGAAATTATTGTTAAAATAATGAATATGTGTTAGTTTTCTATAATATACTTTTATCCCCGTCCGATACGTGTTAAAATATTTACTAAACACAGTGAAATGAAAAACTATGGAATTAATATAAAATATCAAAATGTTTTTTCCGATAGTTTTTTTTTCTTTTTTTTTGAATAATTTTTAAGTACGGGCAAATATATATCTAGTCTTTTCCCCATACTGTTTTTATAACCTAATATATATATATGTATATATATATATATATATATATATGTTTATTCAAGCATTAAATAAAAATCAATCGTCTCAAAGCAATCTCTCGCTATCTGTAAATTTTCTTTTATTTATTACTTATAGAAAATAGATTTTAATTTATTTATATATGTTTTTAAAAGGATTATTTCTATTATTTCATTACTAAATTAATTATTTGTAAATTAAAAAATTATATCGTTTATTATTTTGGATAAAAATAAATTTTAGAGACATTTTTAAGCTAACTATACGTAACGATGATTGATTCATGAAAATCTGAAATTTATTTTATTATTTTGGTTTTTTAGAAACTAAAATATTATTAAAAAAATGATGAAAACTTTTTTTGTTTGCTCTTAGCATCAGAATCTTTTCTTTTTATTGCTTCACATTAATAATTTTTTAACAAAAGCAATATTGTTTTTGTAAGTCATATATCGAAATTTGAAGCTAGATCTTATCTGTGTGAGGGGAAGGGAAAAGAAACAATAATTTTGCATAAAAAACCGTGTTATGCCGGGCTAGAGAGGGGAAGAAATATGTGGAACAAATATCGAAAAGTGAAATTTAATGAAATAATTTTAGAAATCGCATTGCGTGCGTACAAACACACACACATAATTGCTGACGTCATGTGGGAAAGAGAAAGACCGTGCAACGCCGGGGTCGTGCAGCTGGGATATAATATAGTTATACTGCCTTTTTGTTCACAAAAATTATTCAAGTTTTTTTTTATAGGTGAGTATCTATATAAACACAGCTTATCTTTTTTAATTATAATTTTTTTTGCTTTAGAGGGCGGCATTTTCATTTTGTCAGGGTGTCAAAACTGCTAGAGCCGGCTCTGCGAAGTATCACTTTGTGTTGTCCATTGTTCAAGAACTATCATACAAAGACTAATATTTAACATTTTCCATTTGCCCAAGGTAACTCGGGATTGTAAACTAATATTGAAACTAAATTCTTTACACCAGTAAAAAATTAAAAATTCAATCTAAATCCTACAAATTTTGTTTTGTTTCGTTTCCTTTTATTTAATACTTAAAAAAAAAAAACATGATGATTTTTTTTAAAATTTTCCCCAAAAAAATTTGTAAGGGCAGCAGTAAAAGAAATGTGAAACAAATTCCAAGCCTGTTTTTATGCAGGAAATACATATATGTTTTTTATAAGAATGATAATGTTGTATAATTGGAATGTAAATTATGCTTATACATTTATAAATTGCGATTGATACTTGTAATTATTGGAAAAAAAATTATTTGAATGGATTCCTAGCTTATACTTCGTGCTTGAAAATAAATTATATGTTATATGAGAAAAAATAATATAATGAATTATAAAGTGAGTTCTTAATGAGTTTATAAATTAATAAGTTATATGTTTTTATTCCAACGTTTTTTCCCACAGTTTTACTGGCCGCGGTAGCCGAGTGGTATAGGTATCGGAACGTGGCTTGCTTTGTCACGGGTTGGAGCCCAGTACCACTAAAGACCCGCCGTGTAGGGCAGCGATGCACGTTAAATCTGTCGAGAGCTGAAACGTCCTCCCGTTGGTGTGGTGTGGTAGTTAGGAGAGGGGGGTGCCAGCTCAGGTGTCGTCCACGTCACTTGACCATGGTTCAAAATTACGTGGTCCGTCGCCAAAAGCCCTCGTGTAGCTGAACAGTGCGACGTTAATATTCTATCAATCAACCCACAGTTTTACTAGCAGATGGAGCCACATTAGACAGTTCATAATCATTTTCGTCTGAAAAAAAATATTTTTGTATTTTTTCTTTTTGTTTAATAAACTTCTTTTTAACATTTTTTGCAACCTTTTCTTTTTTAAACTATTTGGAATATTTTAAGTTAAAAATGTTTTTTTCATTAATAAAATTTGTGACAAGAATCTAACCTTATGAAAAGAATATTAGTTCCTAATATTTAATATGCAAAATCTGGATTATTAATAACAGCTAACGTAAATTTTTAAAGTTTGTAAATGAAGATATATCTCTGTGTTATAAAATTTAAAAGTAGAGAATTACTCCTGGAATTTTCTTCTTTATAAAATTTCGAAGTTTGAAGATGGTACACACAAATATGTACACACAAATCGATAGCGTTTTGATTGAAAGAAAGATAACAAATAGAACATCAAAATTTGAAATTAATATCTACTGGATGCTCCAGTTTTTTTCCCGGAAATTTATTGGTGCTTGAATTAGAAAAATAGCGAAGAGTAGATTTTTTAAATTCTTTTAAGCATAATTGCCTGTTTAGATAAATGAAAATGACATAACGCGTTAGCTGAATTGCTGTTTCAAATTTTTTCAGTATGCAACATACACGTAACATGCATGCTTATAAATGCACGTGATATTTTCATAGATTAGTGATTTGAAATTGATCATGGCAGAGAGAAATTGAATTCTGCCGTAAAAAAAAATTTAAGAATGAGATATTTAATACTTTTTCTAATAATAGATGGCGCCAAGACAATTGACATTTTCTTAGCTCTAAATGAATGAATACGAAAAATTTTGGATTCTGATCTCAATATTTCTTTTTTACAATTTTATTAACTCTTTCACAAGTAAGAGAAACATTGTTTATTATTTTAAAATTTGTGATTGTCGTATTTAATTATAAACTTTTTCCTTCCCCTTCTAAAACTAAATCAGTTGTCAATTACCCCGAACCAAAAACAACTAAAGAAGTTCAACGTTTTTTAGGTCTCACTGGATATTTTCGTAGATTTATCCCTGCTTATTCTGTAATTGCTAAGCCACTTAGTGATCTTTTACGTAAAGATACTCCTTTCAATTTTGATGTAAAACAAAAAGCTTCCTTTGACGAGTTAAAACGTTTGCTCTGTCAGAAACCTGTCTTAGGTATATATCGACAAAATTGTGAAACTGAAATACATACTGATGCATCAATAGACGGACTTGCTGCTGTTATATTACAAAGATCTTCCGATGATAATTCCTTACATCCTATATATTACATGTCTAGAAAAACGTCCGAAACGGAGAGAAAATATACCAGCTACGAACTCGAAGTTTTAGCAATCATAGAAGCTTTCAAAAAATTTAAAGCGTACATTTTAGAATGCCTTTCAAAATAATTACTGATTGTAATGCATTTACAAAAACTATGAGTAAGAAAGATCTAAACACACGAATAGCGCGTTAGGCCCTGAATTTACAAGATTATGATTACACCATTTTACATCGCTCTGGCTCACAAATGGCCCATGTCGACGCTTTAAGTATAATACAGGTTTTAACAAATCAGTGTACTGATTCTATTGTGCATAGGATAAAAGAATCTCAGGAGCTGGACCAACTCATTCTTTCCATAAAAGCTCTTCTTCAAAATGGTCCATATGATAACTACTGTATTAAAAATAATGTGCTATATAAATTTATTGACGGTGCCGAAGTCCTTGTTATTCCCGACGAGATGCAGCATCACTTTATCAAAAATGCTCACGACAAAGGACATTTTTCAGTTAAAAGAACTCTAGAACATATAAAAAATAAATATTTTATACCACAACTTCAATCCAAAATTGAAAAACATATTTCTAATTGTGTAACATGTATATTGAAAAATAAAAAGTCTGGTAAACAAGAAGGATTTCTCCATCCTCTTGTCAAAGATGATATACCACTAAATACATACCATATCGATCATCTTGGTCCTTTAGCAACTTCAAGTAAAAACTACAAATTCATTTTAGCTGTCATTGACTCTTTCACTAAATTTGTTTGGTTATACCCCACAAAAACTACATCTACTTCTGATGTAATAAAAAAATTAGACATTCAAAAAACTACATTTGGAAATCCTCGTTTTCTTATCACTGATCGTGGAACTACTTTCACTTCTGACGAATTCCACACTTATTGTTCGGAACAAAAAAATACACTTCATCATATTACTACAGGTTTGCCACGTGCTAAGGGTTAAGTAGAACGCATTAATCGAACAATTATTCCTGTGTTATCTAAGATGTCAGAAGACGATCCCACGAAATGGTTCAAACATGTTCCTTCACTACAAGAAGTCTTAAACTCAACATTCCAACGAAGCATTGACACCACTCCTTTTGAATTACTCTTTGGAACACAAATCAATAACAAGACTGATTTGCGCATTCAACAATTAATCGACGAACAACTACAACTCGAATTTAATGAAAACAGAGAACTCCTACTTAAAGCGGCAAAAACGCAAATAATTAAAGTGCAAAATGAAAACAAGTCTTATAATCTTCGACGAAAATCTCCTTATTTATACAGTGTTAAGGACTTAGTTGCTATTAAAAAAACGCAACAAGGACCTGGACAAAAACTCTGCAATAAATTTATCGGTCCATATAAAATAACACAAGTAAAACCTAACGATACCTGCAACGTCGAAAAATGTGGAAATTTTGATGGCCCAACCAAAACAAGTACGTGTGCCGAATACTTGAAACCATGGCCTAACAAATGAATGTTACATTACGAACGCAAACTTTTACTTTAACATTTTTTTTTTGACATCACCATACTCAAGATTGCTTTGTATTGTTTGTCTTCTTTCCATCTGTATACCTATTTTTTTTTATTCTTTATTATTAGTTTTGATTTTCTGATACATATTTGTTTGTTTTAACCCTCTAACTGGATACCTTCCTCCTGAAAAGTTATTCCGAAAGCAATTAACTCTTATTTTGCGATTCCCTTCAAAAATGCACCAGACTTCTTTCCTTTCCCCTTTTAGAACTTGGGAGGTCGAACGGGGAAAATTTTACGACCCAGTTCGGTTTCTTTGTAAAGTAAGAACCAAGAGATCAATCGTTTACAGCTAGCTGTTAAGTTGCCTTGGGCGTCTTTGCCTTCTTTGAAAGCGAAGTGGAATTCGATGTTTCTTTCTCCTATATGTTCAGTCACAGTAAAATTAAAAAATGAAAGGTAAAAAAAAGAGGAAAAAATGAAATAAATAGTATGTTAGAAGTTGAAAAATAATTATATTTTCTTCAAAGAAAATTTATTTTTCTGTCATTTTTAAAATTTAATATATATATATATATATATATATATATATATATATATATATATATTTGGTATTGCGATTTGAAGCAGAAAAAAGCATCCTGTATTCATTTTAGAATATGAGAGTAAGAAAACGTGCTCACTTTCCTGTTTTTAAAAAGTAATGAGGTAAAAAGAGCAAAGGCCCTATCTCATTTTTAAACAATAACACAATAAATATTACATACGATGATTATATTTATGAAATAAAACCGATCTTTCTCTATTCAGTTATATTTTTAATTTAAAATAGCATAAAAAGGATTTCAATACTTTTAATTTATTTTAATTAAAATCATATAAAAGATATTTTTATGTTAACTGAATATTTTTCGGAAAAAATTTAAATTTTCCTTCCTAGTGTTCTCTTTTTCGAACTTCTTGTATTAAATAAAAATTCCTTTTCTACATCGGCATTTGTGATGGACATAACACACATTCAGTCAATAATTTTTAATTTTAATGGGGGATATACTTCTTCAAATGCGCATGACAGTGCTTCTAACCATTTTCTACTCAAGTTAAATTTCTTATCTTTCTGTTTCTTTTATTACAAGGAAAAATGTCACACATCGATAACTACATTTTCACACAATTCAGTCATTACAAATTCTATTGTGAGAAAAGTTCTATTGTGAGAAAGTTTTCAGTATACACAAATATTTCCTGCTGTAGGGAAGATATAGTATGAGATGTGGTGTGAGGTTGTGAAAGAATGTTTTCGTACGTGTAGACTATTTTTGAAAATTTAAATATCACTGAAGCTGATCATATAACTGCAAATGAGCCTTATTTTAGTGTGTGCTGGTATCAAAGTAAAACACTTTACAATATTAAGCAGCCCATGGTTTATACTCAACATCAAACTATTCGCAAAATGGCTTACAACTTCTATTCAAATTGTAAAGAAACTGAAATATAAATATATCTTACTGCAGTCAAAAATATTCATAATATGTAAATATCCTATTCCTCCACTTATTTCAGTACATTCTAAAAACTGTAGCTGTATATTTATAAACGAGACATAAAAGCTCACACTGTCGTAAAAATGTCTTTATCATTTTTAAATACACTACTATAAAACGTATATGGATTGTAAGATCAGTCGTAAAATCCTAACAGCTTTTAGAGGAGCTAAAAACATGTAATTTTGGATTGATAAAATGTTTAATATAATACACAAATATACATGTTATTAAGCAAATACATTTGAAAAATCAAACTTCCTTCTGAAATAAACGTAATTGAAAGAAAAATGTTTAATTGCAAATGCGTGGAAATACATGTTTATCTAAGGGGTATTCCCAAAGTGAGGTAATCCTCAAACTTGAGACTGAATCTCAGAAGCACAACAATCCATGAGGGCCAGGAACTACTGTGCCCATCATAATACACGTGACCATTGGACGCTCAGGTGCATGAACAGATGTCCCGATTTGGTGGTCTGTCTGAAGAGAGACCTTCAGTGTTTAAGACTCGAAGCAATCTTGGTACTCATTTATCGACCCAATGTAGCGGGGATGAAAGGCAGAGTCGACCTTCCGCAGCCCGTTAATAGAACCCCAGACCTGTGGTGTGTGGAAGCACCACTCGATCCTATTCGGTGTAAAATAAAATTTAATGTTAGAATCTTATATAAATCCCTAATGAATGAGGGAGTCCAAACTTTTTTTCATGTAAACTGTTTAGACGGAAATGGTTAATTATGAACATTTCACAAGTTGCATAAATTAAATTTAACCGTTATAGTTTACATAAATTTTTAAGGGTACAAAAGGTGTATTTCGGCTGCACGAATTAATTTTAAAAGGAATACGGTTACGAAAAAGTAGTACAAATCTATCTAAAGTAGGGTTGGTTACCTTAGATATTGTCAAACACAACAATGTATTGGAAGCCAATTCCAAAATTCGTTGTTATAAAAATGTATGGAAAATTACAAGATTTATTTTTGCATTTGTAATTTATATATATATAATTTTTCCTGGGAGCTTTAAAAGCTAGAGCGGCATCTATCAAAACCGCGGTTCTCTCTCCGTTTTTCCAGATCGCCCCTGACTAAGCCGGCTGTGCCATATTAAGTGAAAATGCCGGATTTTGTTTGTCAAGATCATTTTATAGCAGACTGCATTTTTCATGTATTTTAGATGGTCGTTTTATATTTTCTACATCAATATCTTAATGTCTGAATTTAAAATTACATAAAATTCTTGACATTCGCATCAATGACCTAATAATTTTTATTAGTATATGAATGTGTCATGAAACGATTACATGACTAATATTAACTTTTATTATTTTAACCATTTAATTAATATTAAGTATAACATAACGCACACAAATTTTCTAAACTTTAAAATAAATATTTCGAAAACTACTTCAGATATACTCAAATTTTTTTATTCCTACGCTTTAGCTTCTCAGTTTTGCTTCTATGTAAGAATTTATTGTAATTGTATATTCATCAATTTTTTTAGTATATTTTTTGCTCTTAGCATGCGGTTTTCAACTGAACTGTATGAAATCTTCGAAATATATTAAAAGATACCAAAGAAGCTATATAATAAAATTTGAAATTTTTATTATACTCAAACAATTGCTAAAACTTATGGTAAATAATTTTTAACTGCGCGATGCATTTTTTTTTCGAAATTTCAAATGGAATTTCTAACATAAAATTTCTAGCTTTATAAGGTCGAGATTTCAAAAAATATCCAGATTTTAATTATTTATTCAGTTAGCCTTTAAAAAAGATAAATGTTGAGGTATTTTGTATAAATAGATATTTTTGAACAATATATAATTCGAATGTTTTTAAATAGCTCGAATTTAAAATTGATTTTTATGTTTATTTATATGCATAAATGTCTACTGTAAATGTTTCCGTATATTTTTGATGACCATTTATTCAAACATTCAAGTTATAAAAAAAAGGTGTGAAAATCTTCATTCATGTTGTCTTTGATGTAAACTGAAGTTCAAGCACTTAAAATTCAAATATAATTCGGTGTATTTTAACAATATATAACGAGGCACACACACAAACACACTGTACTTAAACTTCCTTGAACACTTAGGCTTTGAAATCTAAAAAAAAAAAAAACTAATAAATCTCAATTAGTTTTTTTTTCGTTATTATTTTTATCAAAGTGTAAGAAAATGTTTCAAATGATTTGATGAAGTTTAAATTTATTCATTTTTAGTGGTTGGAAAATTGAAAAGGTTCCAAATTTTAAAGAGTTTGGTGTTTTATTAATTTTTTCGGTATCTTATAATAAAATAATCATGTTTCAAAAACTGAAAGCTTTTATTAAAATAAGAAAAATGAAGCAAAAGAATATACTTAAAAAAAGATGATTTGTCTAACTATATAAAATAGCAGATTGCCCTGACACGCCCCAACCTGTTACAGTTTGAAATTAATATGAAACCAAAACGGATTTGTAACATATTTTACTTATGCGTTGGGACTTTTGGAAACTTTTAAAATACAAGCTAGCAAACAAACACTTCTTGGGTTCTAAAGAAATTTCTCCCCGATTTTTACGATTGCCCCATGGTCAAAACACGGGGTTCCCTGCGAGCCATAAAACTCCTGCTGTGTTGCTTCCTCCGTCCCTCATTATCTTTCAAGATGTTAAACCTTAAAAGGGGGAAAGGATTTCAGAAAAGTGCGGCTAATCCGCTTTTGAAAACGTTACTTGAAGGCAGAAAAATCCGTGCAGTCCATTTTCGAAGCATCTTTACACTGACGGAATTTTCCGTGCTATTCGGTTAGAGCGTTAATAATTGTTTTATTTGTAAGTTTATTTCCTCTAGCTTTTCAGTTTTATTTCATGAAATTTTGAAATACACTGTATTTTACATGCGAGGACGCATGCTTGGTCATGATGGCCGATATAGGAATGGATGTGCACATATCGTATCCCTCCTATATTCCTTAATGACGTAATGCCAAGAGAGCGCCACCTATCTGACAAGGCGGTTCGAGGATAACGAGTAAACCAGACTCGAATAGAACGATTGCGCGGGAGACGACCGAGAGAGGCGACGGCTATGAGACGATGACGAGGGCGCAAGAACGAAACGCCTCGTGGAATCCAACGATCTAATGATGTTTCGATTACTTTTTACTAACTTTTAGCCCTCCCTTGTAAATAATTCCCCTTAATAAATGTATATTTAACTCAATCTGGCCGTTGTC